>JAGSMU010000124.1:0-88539 GCA_029286865.1 Teinopalpus imperialis
AACCTAACCTGGCCTAACCTAACCTGGCCTAGCCTAGCCACAACCTAGCCTAGCCTAACCTGGCCTAGCCTGGCCTGGCCTAGCCTAGCCTAGCCTAGCCTGGCCTAGCCTGGCCTGGCCTGGCCTGGCCTAACCTAGCCTAACCTAGCCTAGCCTGGCCTGGCCTAGCCTAGCCTAGCCTAGCCTAACACAACCTGGCCTGGCCTGGCCTGGCCACAACCTAGCCTGGCCTGGCCTGACACAACCTGGCCTGGCCTGGCCACAACCTAGCCTAACCTAACCTGGCCTAACCTGGCCTAGCCTAACCTGGCCTAACCTGGCCTAGCCTAACCTAACCTAGCCTAGCCTAGCCTGGCCTAACCTAACCTAACCTGGCCTAACCTAACCTTAACCTAACCTAGCCTGGCCTGGCCTAGCCTGGCCTAACCTAACCTTAACCTAACTCTAACCTAACCTAGCCTGGCCTAACCTAGCCTGGCCTAACCTGGCCTGGCCTGGCTGGCCTGGCCTGACCTGGCCTGGCCTAACCTAACCTAACTCAACCTAACCTAACCTGGCCTAGCCTGGCCTAGCCACAACCTAGCCTGGCCTAGCCTAACCTAACCTGGCCTAGCCTGGCCTGGCCACAACCTAGCCTAGCCTGGCCTAGCCTGGCCTAACCTAGCCTGGCCTAACCTAGCCTAACCTAGCCTAGCCTGGCCTAACCTAGCCTGGCCTGGCCACAACCTGGCCTGGCCTAGCCTGGCCTGGCCTGACCTGGCCTGGCCTAACCTAACCTAATCCTAACCTAACCTAGCCTGGCCTGGCCACAACCTGGCCTAGCCTAACCTGGCCTAGCCTAACCTGGCCTAGCCTAGCCTAACCTGGCCTGGCCTGACCTGGCCTGGCCTAACCTAGCCTGGCCTGGCCTGGCCACAACCTAGCCTAGCCTAGCCTGGCCTGGCCTGGCCACAACCTGGCCTGGCCTAACCTGGCCTAACCTAACCTAACTTAACCTAACCTAACTCAACCTAACCTAACCTGGCCTGGCCTGACCTGGCCTGGCCTAACCTAACCTAATCCCAACCTAACCTAACCTGGCCTGGCCTGACCTGGCCTGGCCTAACCTAACCTAACCTGGCCTGGCCTGGCCTAACCTGGCCTGGCCTAACCTGGCCTAACCTGGCCTGGCCTAACCTGGCCTAACCTAACCTGGCCTGGCCTGACCTGGCCTGGCCTAACCTAACCTTAACCTAACTCTAACTCTAACCTAACCTAGCCTAACCTGGCCTGGCCTAACCTGGCCTGGCCTAACCTGGCCTGGCCTAGCCTGGCCTGGCCACAACCTAGCCTGGCCTAACCTAACCTAACTCTAACCTAACCTAGCCTAGCCTGGCCTAACCTGGCCTAACCTGGCCTAACCTAACCTGGCCTGGCCTAGCCTAGCCTAACCTGGCCTGGCCTAGCCTAGCCTAGCCACAACCTAGCCTGGCCTAGCCTAGCCTGGCCTAGCCACAACCTAGCCTAGCCTAACCTGGCCTGGCCTGTGGCCTGGCCTGGCCACAACCTAGCCTAACCTGGCCTGGCCTGTGGCCTGGCCTGGCCTGGCCTGGCCACAACCTAGCCTAGCCTAACCTAACCTAGCCTGGCCTGGCCACAACCTAGCCTGGCCTAACCTAGCCTGGCCTGGCCTGACCTGGCCTGGCCTGTGGCCTGGCCTGGCCTAGCCTGGCCTGGCCTAGCCTAGCCTAGCCACAACCTAGCCTGGCCTGGCCTGGCCTGGCCTGACCTGGCCTGGCCACAACCTAGCCTAGCCTAGCCTAGCCACAACCTAGCCTGGCCTGGCCTGGCCACAACCTGGCCTGGCCTGGCCTAGCCTGGCCTGGCCTAACCTGGCCTGGCCTAACCTGGCCTGGCCTGGCCACAACCTGGCCTGGCCTAGCCTAGCCTGGCCTAACCTGGCCTGGCCTGTGGCCTGGCCTGACCTGGCCTGGCCTAGCCTGGCCTGGCCACAACCTAGCCTGGCCTGGCCACAACCTGGCCTAGCCTAGCCTAACCTAGCCTAACCTGGCCTGGCCTGGCCTGGCCTGGCCTAGCCACAACCTAACCTAACCTGGCCTGGCCTAGCCACAACCTAGCCTAGCCTAGCCTGGCCTAGCCTGGCCTGGCCTAACCTAACCTAACTCTAACTCTAACCTAACTCTAACCTAACCTGGCCTGGCCTGTGGCCTGGCCTGGCCTAGCCTAGCCACAACCTAACCTAGCCTGGCCTAACCTAGCCTGGCCTGGCCTAACCTAACCTAACTCAACCTAACCTAACCTGGCCTAACCTGGCCTGGCCTGGCCTAACCTGGCCTAGCCTGGCCTAGCCTAACCTGGCCTGGCCTAGCCTAACCTGGCCTAACCTAGCCTGGCCTAACCTAACCTGGCCTAGCCTAACCTAACCTGGCCTGGCCTGACCTGGCCTGGCCTGACCTGGCCTGGCCTGACCTGGCCTGGCCTAGCCTAACCTGGCCTAACCTAACCTTAACCTAACCTAACCTAGCCTAGCCTAACCTAGCCTAGCCTGGCCTAACCTGGCCTAGCCTAGCCTAGCCTGGCCTGGCCTAGCCTAGCCTGGCCTAGCCTAGCCTAGCCTAGCCTGGCCTGGCCTGACCTGGCCTGGCCGGTACTGGGTAAGATCTGCGAAAAGATGGTTGTCCAGAGAATCAGGTGGCACATAGTGCCCCAGATCAGTGACAGCCAGTACGGCTTCATGCCGCAACGTAGTACCGAAGACTCCCTCTGTGCCATGATGGGACACCTAAATGATCGGCTTCGTGAGAAAAAGCTCATTGTTTTGGTGTCGCTGGACATAGAGAATTTCGATAATGCGTGGTGGCCCGCGATCGAACTCAGACTGGCGGAGACCGGATGCCCGGTGGACCTGAGGCGCCTAATTGACAGCTATCTTAGCGATCGATCAGTGCGCGTCGGGTTCGCTGGTGCGGAATGGGTCAAGCGTACGACAAAGGGGTGCGTGCAAGGATCCATTGGGGTCTACGCTGTGGAACCTGCTGCTTAATCCTCTTCTGGAAGAATTGGGGCAGAGGGGTATACTGTCAGGCCTTTGCTGATGACGTGGTTTTGATTATCTCGGGGGACAATGCACTAGAAGTGCAACGGAGAGCCGAACCGGTACTCGATTATGTTCGGGGGTGGGGGTCAAAATAAGCTAAACTTCGCAGCACACAAAACTAAGGCTATGGTAGTGACGAGGAAGCTGAAGTTTGACTCACCACTCTGACCATGGGCGGTGTGAGGATCGAGCTCTCAAGAACATCAAGATACTCGGCCTCACAGTGGACGACGGACTCACGTTCAACGCGCACATTGCAAATGTGTGTCGGAAGGCGCAGAGTCTGTACGTCCAACTGTCGAGGGCCGCTAAGGTCCAATGGGGATTGAACCCCGAGGTGGTTAGAACCATTTATACGGCGGTGGTGGAGCCGACGATCATGTACGCTGCGGGCGCATGGGCGTCGGCGACACTAAAGTCTGCCAGAAAGCAGCTGGACTCCGTGCAGAGAGGGTTTGTCAGAAGATTGTGAAATCGTATAGGACCGTCTCCTGCATTCAGCCCTGCTGCTAGCCGGATTGCTTCCCTGGATATAAGGATCAGGGAAGCAGTCTCTCTTTACCAAGTAAAGAGAGGCATATCGCGGCGAGTGGTAGGGGACAGGGATATGGAGACTAGGACTCCCTACGCCGAGATGCCACATCCTGCCGAAAGGCTGGAGCTGGACTTCACCTGCATGGGGGACGGTGTGGATTTGCCTACGCAAGACGAAGCTACCGTCCGAATTTACACTGACGGTAGTAAAATCGAGGGAAAGTCAGACGGCACTATCCATTTGGATAGGCGCGGCCGAAGAGTACCGAAAACTCAAGCTGGGTGATTACTGCACCGTCTACCAGGCGGAATTGCTGGCAATCAGTGAAGCCACCGAGTGGGCACTACGGCACTCTGCACGGAACTTCAGGGTCTATTGCGACTCCAGGTCCGCCCTCCAAACGGTTATTAACCCGGATTCCCTGCATCCCCTCGCGGTGAAAGCACGACAAAACATCTGTACATTGCGGGGACGTGGGAAGAACATCTCCTAACATGGGTGAAAGCCCACGCAGGTTTGGAGGGAACGAGAGGGCGGACGAACTTGCAAAGGAGGCTGCAATTAAGACCAAGAGGACCCCGACTACGATCGATGCCCTGTCTCGTTCGTCAAGCGACAAATCCGTTTGGAGTCGGTTGATGAATGGAACAGGAGGTATCGAGAGGGTGACACGGCTTCCGTCACCAAAGCCTTCTTCCCGGACGCGTCAGAAGCCTTCAGCGTAATTAAAACCTGGAGATGGACGCTCTGTCTGTGCAGGTGTTCACGGGCCACGGCGGTTTCTCCGAATACTTGAACCGCTTCAGGTGTAAAGAGAGCCCGTCGTGTGTCTGTGACGACACCATCAAGGAGGATATCTTGCACCTCATAACGGAGTGTCCTGTCAACGCAGGGGAGAGGCTCAATGTTGAGAGCTACACAGGTTTAAAAGTAACAATAAATAACTTGCCAGTCCTTATCAGTAGCAGAGATTTTAGCCAGAAATTCCTGCATTTCTGCAAGCGTGTGGCGATGAAAGCTATACGACAAAATAAAACAAAATGAATGTATGAGGATGTTAGTTTGTGTGTGAATATTTAGTTATATATACTACATAGTAACTAAATTTAGAACTATATATATATTAAGTTTGACTAAGAAGAAATATATATAAGAATAGAATACGATGTATACAGAGATAAGACTCGACTAAAAATAGTGTAAGTGGATAATGTTAGAAAGAACAAAAAGTCCTGAGTTATCATGTCAGGGGTAATACATGCAAGGGCCCCAGAAATGAGGGTCTAACGCCTAAGCCTAGCCACAACCTAGCCTAGCCTAACCTGGCCTAGCCTGGCCTGGCCTGGCCTGGCCTGGCCTGGCCTGGCCTGGCCTGGCCTGGCCTAGCCTAGCCTGGCCTAGCCTAGCCTGGCCTAGCCTGGCCTAGCCTGGCCTGGCCTGGCCTAGCCTGGCCTAGCCTGGCCTAGCCTGGCCTGGCCTGGCCTGGCCTGGCCTAGCCTGGCCTAGCCTAGCCTAACCTAGCCTAGCCTGGCCTAGCCTAGCCTAGCCTAACCTAGCCTAGCCTAACCTAACCTTTTTTTTTTTTTCGTGGGGAAATGCCTGCATGCCCGCCCTCGCGGGGCAAGGGCGGGTTATGTCGGACTCGCACCGACTAAAACCCACGGTGGTCGCCACCAACGCTCGCGAGGGGTCGCGGGATCTCCGTTAGGAACGCAACCGCAACCCCCCTGCGCTTCGCTGGGATAGCCCGTCCCGGGGGCGTGCGTGAAGATCGCACCCCCAGAACCCTCACGGAACTATCACGACGACACGGTACCACGTCGTGCCGTCGTCCTCCTCGGGGTCGCTATTACTGGACGGTCGGAGCCCCCACTCCGATCGTCAGCGACCCGTAGGGCCCCGTTTACGGTAGGGGATCACCGATAGGAGGGCCGTGACGAGGCGCGCGAGCGCCGCGTCGGCCCCGTCTCCGAGCAGGATCGGTCCTCTCTCTGTCCCGCTCGGCAGCCTCCTTTCGGACCATTACGGTCTCGCAGAAGGAGGCTACGGCCCTCCACGCCGATTCCCCGCGCAGCATCGCCGACACGACTGCTGGCAGGGACAGGTTCCGTCCGATGTGACCGACCAAGACCCGCCGCTCGGCTTCCCACGCCGGGCAAGCGGCGAGCGTGTGCGATGCGGAGTCTTGATCGTTGCCGCCACAGTGGAAGCAATTCGCCGTCGCCTCGCGACCGATCTTACAGGTAATCACCGAAGCAACCGTGCCCGGTGATCACCTGCGTAAGTCTGTAGGTGAGTCTTCCTCCTCGTCGCTGCATCCAGGCTTCGAAGACCGGCAGGAATGCTCCGACGACGCGTTTGCGCGCATTCTGCTCCTCGCGGAGCCTTGCGCGCCACGTCGCGAATGCGATACGTCGTTCCTGCCGTTTTACCGCCTCGAGCGCCTCTTCTGGCTCGCCACCACCGCTCTGGCGTAGGACGCGAATCCGGTGATACACCCTCGCGTCCATGTCCGCCAGAATATCCAGAGGTGGAAAGCGAGCCAGGATTGTCGCCGCCTCAAACGATACCGTCCGGTATCCTCGTACGACCGTATGGCCATCCTACGCTGGACGCTGTAGATCTTAGTCCTACAGCGTCGGATGGCCAGCCTCTTCGCCCATACGGGCGCCCATAGAGGGCTACGGATCGTACGACCCCGGCATAGAGGCGGCGAACTTCCTCACTCGGTCCCCGAGATTGGGCAGCAGTCTGTGCATAGCACCCGCTACCCTCTCGATCCGGGGACCAGGCGCTCGAAGTGCTCTTCGAAGCCCCAGCGACTGTCAGAGTGAGGCCTAGGTACTTCATGTACCGCCCACTCTGACTTCAGACTCACCTACTCGGACGCACGAGTCGGGTGGTTCCTGCTCCGCGGCAGTTTGTGGAACCATAGCGCCTCGGTCTTGTGAGGCGCTACCTCCAGTCCCAACTCGTGGACTTTGGCGACGACGATTTCCGCCCCAAGCTCGGCGAGCTCCTTGGTCCTCGAAGGAGTCCCCGCTGGCGACCACCAACGTGTCGTCAGCGTAACAGACGACATATACGCCAGCGGGGAGCTCGACTCGCAGAACAGAGTCGTAGGCGAGATTCCACAGTAACGGGCCCAGCACCGACCCCTGTGGAACCCCACACTGGATCTCCCTCCGGATCCTCGTACCGTCTCGGTCCATGTACAAGATGTACCTGTCGCGCAAGTAGTCCGCGATCACGCCGTGCAGGTAGGGGGGAACACCATGGTGTACGAGTGCCCCCCTAATCGCGTCCCAGGGCAGGGAATTAAAGGCGTTGACGATATCAATGTTTATCGCCAACGCCACGCCGCCCCGGGACACAGCCTGCTCCGACAGGGAGCGGACGCGCAGAACCGCGTCGATGGTGGAACGCTCCCGTCGGAAACCGAACTGGTTTTCGGCGAGATCGGGACCGACACGCGACAGATGCCCGTTGAGACGGGCGGCAAGAATTCTCTCGAATAACTTGCCAGCCTCGTCCAACAGGCATATGGGACGGTACGCAGAGGAGAATCTGCGACTCTGTCTGCCTTCTTCAAGAGGACCATTCGGGCCTCCTTCGAACCCTAGGGAACGAGGCGTTACGGAGGCAGCTGGTGAACAGCTGCCTCAGCCTGTTCCCGAGGGTAGCCAGACTCAACACCCAGACCCGGCCGGGAATTCCGTCTGGTCCTGGCGCGGTGTTCCGGCCTTTCAAGCGGCCCACGGCTCGGTCCAGCTCCTGTGCGGTCACCCCCATTTCGTCACTCCAATGACACGGAGATTGGGGTAGACTGAGGACTTGACCGACCCTCCGGAAAGAGCGAGCTAATCACTCTTCCCAAGAGGGCCGGATCTAGAGTTTCCGTCACCGGGGCGTCCAAGGACGGAGCTTTCCTAGCACCATCCTGTACGGACGCCCCCACGGATCCTCGTTGAGTCCCTCCAGGAGCTCTCTCCAGGACCGAGACCTGGCGTTGCAGACAGCTGCCTGCAACGCCTTCGTGGCCGCTCGATACGCCTCGTAGAGTCTGGCTATCTCCTCACTCGGAGCTCGCCTTCGCCTCCTTCGGGCTCTGGTGTACTGGCGGCGGCTCCGCAAGCAGATCGCTCGCAGCTCCGCGATCTCTGCCGACCACCAGTACACCGCCCGCGCTTGGGGCGACCGGTCCGGGGCATCGACGCGTCACAAATACGCGTCATCGTGTC
The DNA here is from genome assembly GCA_029286865.1 of Teinopalpus imperialis. Taxonomy (NCBI): domain Eukaryota; kingdom Metazoa; phylum Arthropoda; class Insecta; order Lepidoptera; family Papilionidae; genus Teinopalpus; species Teinopalpus imperialis. Next base: position 7,874 of record JAGSMU010000124.1, read on the forward strand.
CCGGAACCAGTTCGCTTCCACTTCCGGATCGGACGGAACCTCTTCGGCGCTTTCTGGCCATATTGCAACGTTGGCGGCGGCCCCGAGCAAGTCTCGGTCTAGCCGCTTGAGACACCAACGTCGCGTGTGACTGCCTTCTCGGCGGCTGGTGACAGCGTCGGGGCGGCGGATTGCAAGATCGAATAAAATATGGCGGTGGTCGGATAACGTGACCACCTCCTCTGCAACCCGCCAGCCCGACAACATGCGCATCGCAGCGGGAGTCGCCCATGTAAGATCCACGACCGACTCCCCCTGCCACCGCACGCACGTGCTTACGGACCCCCGATTTGCCAATCGGAGGTCCAATCCAGCCGCCCATTCCATCACCGTCTCTCCCTTCGGACTGTCGCTGGGATTCCCCGCCCTGGAGTGGGCGTTGAAGTCTCCCAGGACAATCGACGGACGAGGGAGGCACCTGCGAACGCAGAGTGCCACCTCGTCCAGGTACACCTCGTAGTCGGCGAGGGACCTCGCGGGAGAGACGTAGCAGCCAACTATGGCCAGGGTGCCCCATTGCACTGCAACAAAGCCCTGACCCCTTCCCAATAGGGAGCAGGGTGGGACACCCTCTCCACCCCCCCAGTAGATCGCTACGGAACCCAGCTCATCGCCGAACCAGTGAGGGTGGTCCGGCACGGCATAGGGCTCCGCCACTACTGCCAGAGCAACCCGGCACTCCGCAATGGTCTGCATAAACAAATGCTGAGCATTGCGGCAGTGGTTCAGGTTGCTCTGAAGGACCTTGAGGGGTGCGAAGAGGCCTACGCGACCTCCATCCCCGAGCTGGTGCCCGGGGTTGCGGCTGGTGCCGCTGGGACTGCTGCTGCGCTTGCGGGGGCAGGAGGAGATGGTTTTCTCCCGCTCTTCTTTGATGGTGGGGCGCACCTCTTACCAAGACGATGGTTAGAGGGCAGCCCCAGGTCAGCACAGTGGACATTTGAGTGCAAGAGCTTTGCACTCTGGCCCTGTGCCCGGTTTCCCCACAAGCGTAGCAGCGCGTGCTCCGGTTCGCCTGGTTAGGGCACCTGCTACCAACGTGCCCCTTCTCCAGGCACCGGAAGCAGTGCATGGGCCTGGGATCAAGAGTTCCACCCAGCAGATCCCCAGCCCACGCGTACACGCCCAGCGGTCACCAATTTACGCAGCACCGCTGCGGGGCACCACACCCAGCACGTGCCCATACGCATGGGTGTTCTGTGGACCTCTCCGACCTTCACGTCGTCCACCGAACACCCTCCAGCCTCGGCCACAGCCGCCGCGACATCGCTCGGGCTGACGGCATCATCGAGGTCCTTCACACGAATGTCGCCCGACTTGACCGGGCGGCCAATCCAGACGTCCATTTCTGAAAGGACCTCCCGCATTTTAGTCGCGAGACCATCCGCCCTCGAGCTGCAATCAGGACCGCTGATCCCCAAAAGGAGACCACCGGTCACAGCCCGCTTTTGGCGGACAGTCTCGATGCCGATGTCCGCCAGCCTTATCTTCGACTTGGCTACCTCCATCACTTTTGCGTAAGTGGTGGAGGAGCCAGTCGGCAGCGTCACCGTCACGGCAGCCGTGGACGGAGTGCGTATGAGCTTCGCCTTTTTTGCTCTGGCCTTGGTGGCTGCAGGGGCCGCTGGCTGCCGCGTCGTAGGCTTTTTGGCCTTCTTAGCCACCTGTGCCCACGACGTGGATGCCGGCACTTCCACCACCATCAAAGGCCTTGGTGTGGCCACCGGAGGCAACTCCGCTACTGGAGGGTGGGAGGGTTTCGCCTTTTTCCCTTTCCCTGCAAGTGCGACGGTGTTGTATGCACCGGCTGTGGCAGCGGTTGCGAAGCACTCGCGGAAGGCCTCGACTGCACTCCCAATGGGGGCCGAATTGCCCTCTCGGGGAAGATCTTCGCCTCGAAGGCAGCCAGCCTCGCCTCTATGAGAGACCCCAAGCGCTCCATGAGCCCATCGTCCACGCTCCCGGACTTCGGGCGCTAGGAGCTCGCTGAGTAGGAGGCATGGCTGCACGAGGTTCCCCACTCTTGCGGAGGGCGCTGAGCTCCTCAGACAGCTTTCCCACCTTTATTGAGAGCTCGGACAGCTGCGAGCGGAGCTCAGCGTTCTCACGCTCCAGCCTCTCAACATTGGGGGGCTGGGAGACCCTCCGCGCCAGTTCCGCAGTGGCTGCCTCGACCATCCTGGCCGCCAGCCGCAGGCTGTGCACAAATGTACCCTTAAGGTTGCCAGATTTATCGGCAACCTTGTCGACCGCCAGTAGATTGGCCCGGATGCAGGCATCCAAGTCAATGGTCGATTTGCCTTCCATCTCCCGACCCAAATCTGCGGGTTTTGGAAGGCTTTCCTTCGCACGCGTTTTGGCCTGGGCTACAGTAGGGTCCCAGATGCCTCCCTCTTCGTCAGCGACCAACTCCGTGTCCGTGCCTGAGACTGCGACTGCCTGGAATTTGTCGGCCACGACAGTCGCAGGCTTGGCTCTCCTCTTCCTACTTGTCCTTGCGGACACCTCCGAGGTTGCGGATCTGAGTGAGGCATCGGACCTTCCGCCGTCACTCTCACCACCCAAACTCACAGGCGTACTTGGGCGCGCAAAGCGTCCACGCCTGTCCCGTGCCGGGACTACTGGTCCCGCAGATGTTCCTCTTCCCTCCTGGCTCTGGTCCCTTGATGTTGAGGGACCTTCGACTGCTATTACAGACTCAGCGCTTTTCGCTAAGTCTTCTTCTCCCTCTAGGTTGTTTGAAAATTCCATAACAAATCCCACGAGTTAGGACGAAATAAAATGTCGATCTCCGGGTGACGCCTATTCCAGAGACAAGGCTACATACTGTGGGGGTCGCCTGGTACCCACAGGTTTTTAAGACTTCGCTGTCTGGTTTTTATAGAGTGATCCTTCTCGCGGGCCGGCCAATTAAGGCAAGCCCTCCGCTCCGCTGCACTTCGACGTACCCCATAATCGTCAACGCTGGGGTCCTTGAAGAGAGTACAGCGGGTTACGGCGCGCTGGGAAAGCCGACGTAACTCCCCAGTTTTGGACGGTTGAATGCCCGGCGGCAGTGTAAGTGCACACCGAGCCCGTCCTCCACTATGAGCATTGGGCACTGAGAGCGACGTATCGCCACCAGTTCCCAATACCCACCCTCATTTGTTGCCTTTCCCCCGGATACTTTGATCAAAGAGAAATGCAACCTCCACCCGCACATTAGGCACTGACAACGACGTATCGCCACCAGTTCCCAATGCGCACCCTCCTTTTGTTGCCTTTCCCCCGGATACTTTGATCAGGAGAAATGCAACCTCCACCCGCATTGGGCACTGAGGACGACGTATCGTCACCAGTTCCCAATGCACACCCTCTTTTTGTTGCCTTTCCCCCGGATACAGAAATCAAGGAGAAATGCAACCTCCACCCGCACATTGGGCACTGAGGACGACGTATCGTCACCAGTTCCCAATGAGCACCCTCATTTTGTTGCCTTTCCCCCGGATACTTTGATCAAGGAGAAATGCAACCTCCCACAACGCTCGACGGTTGAGTGCCCGGCGGCAGTAAAAACGCACACCGAGCCCGTCCTCCACTATGAGCATTAGGCACTGGAAACGATATATCGTCGCCAGTTCCCAATACCCACCATCATTTGTTGCCTTTCCCCCGGATTCAGAAATCAAAGAGAAATGCAACCTCCCACAACGCTCGACGGTTGAGTGCCCGGTGGCAGTAAAAACGCACACCGAGCCCGTCCCCCACACTGTGAGCATTAGTCACTGCCAACGACGTATCGCCACCAGTTCCCAATGCACACCTTCATTTTGTTGCCTTTCCCCCGGATACTTTGATCAAGGAGAAATGCAACCTCCACCCGCGCATTGGGCACTGAGGACGACGTATCGTCACCAGTACCCAATGCGCAACATCGTTCGGTTGCCTTTCCTCCGGATTTGGAAATCAAGAGGAAATGCAACCCCCCTGCCACTCCGCAGTGCCCTCCGCTTATCAGAGGGACACGCAGAGCAGCTATCCCCCCCTGTCAGAACATTCGCCACTGGCAACAACGTATCATCACCAGTGCCCAGGGTGCACCGTCCCGGCGTTGCCTTTCCCCCGGATACAATAGTATCAAAGGGAAATTCAACGACCAGGCACTCGAGGAGGTTTTCTGACGTGGCACCCCAACCTAACCTAACCTAACCTAACCTAACCTAACCTAACCTAACCTAACCTAACCTAACCTAACCTAACCTAACCTAACCTAACCTAACCTAACCTAACCTAACCTAACCTAACCTAACCTAACCTAACCTAACCGAGCCGACAATTCGCTTTATTTCACCAACCCCCTCTAAATGTTTGGACATAGAACGCCTAAGAAAATGACCAGTAGGGACAAGGACCTGCCGATGCCTGCTGCGGACTCGAGTGTGAGAAGGAGTATTGGCGAGTGGGAGTTGGCAAACACATCGGCCCCTTTAACACAGGCCAGGGAAAAGAGTGCATCAAGGAGTCCCACACCAATAACAGTGAAAAAATTGGAACCCAAAGCTGCGGCAAGACTCTCCACTGATTTGAACGCTTTCTCAACCGAACGTAGCATGGGTCGGGCAGCGGAGGCAAGGACATGTTTAAATAGGGCCAAACTCCATCTGAGCAGCTCAAAGAATTTAAAAACAGAAATCAAAATGGCCATAACGGAGTCTCTGGAACGGATGTTCAAAATAATAAAGGAATTGGACCAAGAACTGAGAAAGAAAACAGATATAAATGATAAAATTGTCACTAACACCACTTGTCAATCCTCGGATCCGGTAACCTTAAATATAGACCCAACGTTCGCCAGCAAACTGGATGAAAATACTAGACTTCAAAGAGAATAATAAAAACTTAGAGGAAATAAAAGATAAATTAGGTAAACAGTTACAGACTTATGCCAGTTATACTGAAAGTGGTAAGCACGTAATACTGGAAAACAGCAAAAATTGATATTTTAAAAGAAATAGTAGATAAAAAGTTTGGAGACAAAGAACTCCTTGGAGACAGAAGGAAGAATTACATATAAACAAAAACTTTACACTCAATGGTAATAACGTCAAAAGACGAAACTGAAACCGGTGATGAGGTTATGGAGAAAGTGAGAAGGGCGGCAGATGCAAAGGAGGGATGGGTTAGGGTGGAGAGAATTAGGAAAGCTAAGGACAGAAAAATAATAATGGGCTTTCACACAATAGAAGAAAGGGATAAAATGAAGAAAAGATTCGCGGAAACAGCCACGAATCTTAACTTCGAAGAAGTAAAAAATAAGGACCCCATGCTCCTACTGAGAGACGTTCTAAATATAAACACTGACGAAGACATTATAAAGGCATTAAGAAACCAGAACAGTGGCCTATTTGATAATCTTAACGAGGAAGAGAGTAGAGTTACCATCAAATATAAAAGAAAAGCAAGAAATCCTCATACCAGTCACGTGGTTATTGTGGTCTCCCCAGTAGTATGGCGCAGAGCGATGGACGCGGGATACGCCCATATAGATCTGCAGCGGATCAGGGTTGAGGACCAAACGCCATTAGTCCAGTGCACACTCTGCCTGGGCTATGGCCATAGCAAGAGATTCTGCCCAGACCCAGTGGAACTATGTAGTCATTGCGGCGGCCCGCATCTTAGGATCGACTGCGCTGAGATGGTAGCGGGAATGCCACCGAGTTGTAGAAACTGCTGCAAAACAAAAAATGGAAAACACAGCGCATAACGCATTCAGTAGAGAATGCCCCACTCGAAAAAAAGTGGGATGCCTTAGCCCGTTCTACGGTATCTTACTGCTAAGGGTGGACTTGATGCAAAGAAGACCTACAAATTCCTCCAAGCCAATCTTCAAAGAGCGAAACTTGCCACAAATGAACTGATGCTTGAAGCCAATAAACGTAATGTTGCAATAGCCCTCATTCAGGAGCCGTACGTGGGTGGTTCATCAATAATGAAGGGATACAAAGGAGCAAGGATCTACCAGAACACCAATAGTGGAGTCGGGACTGTCAAAGCGGCGATAGCTGTATACGACAGTGCCTTAGACGTAAAGCAGTACCCAAAACTCACCACAAACAACATCGCTGTGGTGGGAATCCAGACGGTGGCCTGGGAAATCGCTCTTGTATCCCTCTACTTCGAGCCCGATAAGCCCATCGAACCATATCTCGATCATTTAAAGAAAATTGAGGAGGTGATCACTACACGAAACTGGATAATTGGTGGAGATGCCAATTCTAAAAGTTTGTGGTGGGGTAGCCGGATCACAGAAGACAGGGGTGAGGAATTGATAGGTACATTAAATGAACTAGACATGAATGTACTGAACTCTGGTACGACTCCCACCTATGATACCATCAGAGGTGGGAAAAGGTACAGCAGTCATGTGGACATAACTGCGTGTTCATCAAATATGCTTGAACTCATTTCGGACTGGAAGGTGGTGGTAGGCCTCACGAGCTCGGACCACAACGGCATCGCCTTTAATGTCAGTTTAACTAAATCTAAAGGTATGGATGTGGCTAGAACAACAAGAGTATATAACACGAAAAAAGCTAACTGGACAAAATTTCGCGAAAAATTAAATTCAGCAATGCAGACTTATTTAATAAATATTGAAGTAATAAATAAAATTTCTAAGATAAACGATATAGATGAGACAACGGATAAATATATAAAGGCTATAACGGAGGCATGTACCGAGTCAATGCCATTGAAGAAAAAGACTGAAAAACTCACATTGCCGTGGTGGTCCGAGGAACTCGCGAAGCTAAAGAAGGAAGTCGCTACCTTGAAGCGACGCATCAGATGTGCGGCACCCATTCGACGACAGAGGGTAGTGGATGCCTATCTGGCTAAGAGACATGCGTATGAGTTGCAAGCTGCCAATGCTCAAACCCTAAGCTGGAAGCAATTCTGTGAAAAACAGGATAAGGAAGGTTTGTGGGAGGGGATATATAGAGTCATAGGGAGAACCACTACAAGAGAAGAGGATATACTTCTGGTAAAGAACGGAATCACGCTTGATGCGGAAAAATCTGTGAGACTCCTCGCCGACACTTTTTATCCACAAGACTCTACAAACACCGATAACCCGCAACACACCCTGACCAGACACAGAGCGGAGACCATCAACAAAAGAGTATTGAATGAGACCATCGACCCACCTTTTACTTTAATAGAGTTAAACTCCGCATGTAAATCATTTAATGCTAAGAAAGCCCCTGGCTCAGATGGTTTCACAGCTGACATATGCTGCCAAGCCATCTCTAACGACCCCTTGGTATTCCTGGCCCTCCTGAACAAATGTCTCGCCTGCAATTATTTTCCATACGCCTGGAAAGAAGCAACTGTTGTGGTACTTAGGAAACCAGGGAAAGACGACTATTCCACTCCAAAGTCTTACCGCCCTATTGGCCTGCTGCCGGTACTCGGCAAAATATTGGAGAAGATGCTGGTGGCCCGTCTTAGGCATTATTTGCTTCCAAAGTTCTGCGTAAAGCAGTTTGGGTTCCTACCACAAAAAAGCACCGAAGACTCCCTCTATATCCTGATGAGACACATTCAAACTAAACTAGAGCAGAAAAAAATAGTCACTTTGGTCTCACTAGATATAGAGGGGGCCTTTGATAGTGCCTGGTGGCCTAAAATTAAGATCCGCTTAGCCGAGATGAAGTGTCCGCCAAATTTGAGGCGCACTATTGACAGTTATTTGGCGGACAGGAGGGTCAGGGTTAGGTATGCGGGAAAAGAGTTTGGCAAAAGCACTGATAAGGGGTGTGTTCAAGGGTCCATAGCAGGACCGTTATTATGGAACCTTCTCCTTGACCCAATCCTTCACGAGCTGATTGGAATGGGACTGTATTGTCAAGCATACGCTGATGATGTTGTGCTTGTATTTGATGGTGAGACCGGCAGTGAAATCGCTGAACAAGCGAATACCGCGCTCGAACATGTTAGGGTATGGGGCGTTGAAAACAAGCTCAAGTTCGCACCGCATAAAACCAACGCTATGGTGATTACGCGGAAGCTGAAATACGACGCCCCACGCCTGCGCATGGGCGGAACCGACATCATCATCTCCAATGAAATGAAACTTCTAGGATTGACTATTGACAATAAGCTGACATTCAATTCTCACGTTGCGAACATCTGTAAAAAAGCCACAAACGTTTACAAACAGTTATGTAGAGCGGCTAAAGTGAGTTGGGGACTCCACCCGGGGGTAATCCGCACCATTTACTTAGCTACGGTGGAACCAATAATCCTGTACGCCGCTAGCGCCTGGGTTTCGGCCGCCCAAAAGTTGGGAGTAAAGCGAGAACTAGGAACGGTGCAACGCGGGATTGCTCAGAGAATCTGTAAGGCGTATCGCACCGTTTCGTTGAACTCAGCGCTGATCCTTGCTGGGTTACTCCCATTGGATCTTCGCATTCGGGAGGCTGCTTCACTATACGAAGCCAAAAAGGGGGGTAATAAATTTGCGTTGGAGGACAGGGAAGTTGAACGGATGATTTCAACCTTCGTGAATCCGCATCCTGCTGAGCGTACCGAGTTTGAGCTGCGTAGCCTGGTAAACGTAGAAGACGTCAAGGCGCTCAATAACCTCGAGATATGTATATATACAGACGGTAGCAAGATCGGAGGGAGAGTAGGTGCAGCAATCTCCGTATGGAACAGCGAATCTGAAATCAGATCCCGAAAACTTGCTCTAGCGAACTATTGTACGGTATATCAGGCTGAGCTCCTTGCGATATGCAAGGCTACTACCGAAATTAGGACACTGAATGCATCTACATTTGGTGTCTTTAGTGACTCCATGGCGGCTCTGTTATCCATCACTAACTACGACTGCTTGCATCCCCTGGCCGTGGAAATCAGACAAAATATAAATATTCTGTCTAACCAAAATAAGAGAGTATCCTTGTTTTGGATAAAAGCCCACGCAGGACTTGCCGGGAATGAAAGAGCAGACACGCTAGCAAAAGCAGCCGCCTTGGGATCAAAACGGAAAAATGACTACGACCTCTGCCCAATCTCCAACGTAAAGTGCAGGCTCCGTTTGGAGTCATTGGGTGTATGGAACCGTCGCTACCTAGATGGCAACACGGCTTCCGTAACTAAATTGTTCTTTCCCGATGCGACGGTGGCATACGGGACAATAAGGAAAATGCACATTGACAACTTATGCACTCAGGTATTAACGGGGCACGGCGGGTTCTCGGAATACTTAAATAGATTTAAGTGTAAAGACAACTCGTCGTGCACCTGCGATCCGGATACTCCCGAAACCGTTCCCCATATATTAAGTTTTTGCCCTCGTTTTGCTACACTGCGACTCAATGTAGAGCAGTTATTGCAAACCGCAATTGTACCTACAAATTACGGCGCAATAATCTCCAGCAAGAGTCGTGAGTCTTTCATCGAGTACTGCACCAAAGTTTGTAAAATAGCTATAGAAAATAATAAAATATAGAATAGTAATATATGTTTACATAATATTATGTATATTATTGTATAACATATGTAAAGTAATTGTATAAGAAACTCTGCAGTAGATAGCAATATGAGTAAAGATGAAGTAAATAAATAAGTTCATTGCCCTGTTTGTAAATAACCTGTAATAGAAAAAAAAAAAAAAAAAAAAAAAGATTGAAAAGAAAGGGAAAAAAAATAAATAAATAAATAAATAAATAAATAAATAAATAAATAAATAAATAAGAAATAAGTTGGGTAACCCACCCACAAGAAGTAAAAGTGAGAATGAATGACAGATAGTTCTAGTAGCAGCATGAATAGTATCGCCTCGCGAGAACTGGTATGCATGATAACACGAAGACATAGGCTCCAATTATGTTGGAGGAAGGTGTATAATAAAAACCGAGCCGACAATAATGTACGCGGCAAGCGCCTGGGCAACGGCAACAAATAAAGTAGGTGTGAAGAAACAATTCAACGCAGTGCAACGCGGCTTCGTTCAAAAAATTATTAAGGCACACAGAACTGTTTCCCTGAACTCAGCCTTATTGCTTGCCGGACTGCTTCCCTGGACTTGAGGATCCAGGAAGCAGCCTCACTCTATGAGATCAAGAAAGGGTTCTCTCGGCGAGTAGTGCAGGATCGGGATATAGAGACAGGGATAAGTTTTAAAGAGAAACCACACCCCGCGGACCAACTTGGGCTGCAATTCATATGTCTGGGGGATAGTGCACAAGTGTACCAACATGACAACAACAGCTTAAAGATATTCACGGATGGGAGCAAAATTGAAGGTAAAGTCGGCGCGGCGTTATCGATTTGGTATGACGCCACAGAGATCAAAACCCGGAAATTAAAATTGGAACAGTTTTGCACTGTTTACCAGGCAGAATTACTAGCCCTGCTCGAAGCAACGAAGTACACACTAGAAGACGCAGCATCAACCTGTAACATCTATAGTGACTCAAGGTCAGCTCTTCAAACTGTTACACAGGCCGTTTCCCTCCATCCCTAGCGGTAAAAGCAAGAGAGAACATCACTCAAGCGACAATATTAGGTAAAGAAGTAAATCTTTTTGGATAAAGGCCCATGCCGGATTGGAGGAAACGAAAGAGCAGACATGCTGGCAAAGAGGCAGCGCTGAAACTTAAACGACGATCAGACTATGATAAAGTCCCGGTCTCATTCGTCAAACGACAAATCCGCTTGGAATCGCTTGAGGAATGGAACCGGCGATATAAAGAGGAGAAAACGGGGTCCACAACAAAGATCTTTTTTCCAGACGCAATCGAAGCGTACCCTGTAGTTAGGACGCTACAGATGAACTCTCTGACAACACAAGTGATGACAGGGCACGGCGGGTTCTCCGAGTACTTGCACAGATTCAAGTGCAAGGAGAGCGCTGCGTGCGCCTGTGACGATGAGAAGGTGGAAAGTGTGATCCACCTTATCACAGAATGTCCCATATACAGCAGAGAGCGAATGGATATGGAGATAGAACTAGATATAAAAATTTGTGTAAATAATATACATAAAATTTTAGGAAATAAGGAATCTAGGGATAAATTTATTAGTTTCTGTAAATATATAGCCAGCAAGGTAATAAGTAAGAACAAATAAGGTGTGTGAACAATACGGAGACAGATATATTATATACTGTATTCTACTATGTTTATTTCTACATACATTAAGTTTATACGTATGAAGAAGTACAATTAATAAATAAAATATATATATATCAAAAGTAATAGAAATAGAAGAATAGTAAATATATAGTTATAATATATAGATATAAGGTTTAAAAGATGTAGATATATGATAGGTACATAGATAATAAGGTAAGATGCAAATTTGTAAATGAAAAGTAAAAGATATTATATAAAGGCAATAATGAAGAAACGTATATTTTAAAGATGATTAAAAATAAAATTATATACACAGATAATAAACATTTATTAAATGCACACAAAAGTCCCTGAGTACTCATGTCAGGGAATATATTAGCGAGACCCTCAGAAATGGGGTCATTATAAAAAAAAAAAAAAAAAAAAAAAAAAAAACCTAACCTAACTCTAACCTAACCTAACCTAACCTAACCTAACCTAACCTTAACCTAACCTAACCTAACCTAACCTAACCTAACCTAACCTAACCTAACCTTAACCTAACCTAACCTAACCTAACCTAACCTAACCTAACCTAACCTAACCTAACCTAACCTAACCTAACCTAACCTAACCTAACCTAACCTAACCAGACTGAGGAGGCTGGCCCCTCATCAGTCGTAAGCCGCAGGACATCGGCGGAGATCGCAAAAACTGCATCACCACCATCAAAGCCCAAGTACGCCAGCAGATCAGCAGAGGCAAAGGCCTGCTTAGTAAGAGCAAAGACCTTACTAGGAGAGTCCCGCAATCTGAAGGCAGATATAAAATCTGGGGTTACTCAAGCAATCGAAAGGCTCTACCAACTGGCAAAAGAAGCGGGAGGCGCTAAGGATGGACAAGAGCCGGAAGGGAAGGAGAAGCAGGTCACATCGGCTGCTTCTACGGAAGCGACGTCGCAGGTAGAGTTAATGAAGAACCTCATGAAAAACATGAAAGAGCATAATGACATGTTATTGGAATGCAAAAAGCATACACTAACTCTATCTGAGGATATCAAGCGGATACCTCGGCCCCTCGAAGGCGAACAGGGACTTTCATACGCAGAAGTCACCAAACTGACAAAGGCTATTGCTGACTTCAAAAATGATCTCAGCGTCCGTGCAATACCACAGCCTATTCATGTTGAGGCAGAACAACGGCCGAAACAAGACACAAGAGCGCCCATGCACACGATCATCATAACATCGGATGTCAAAGAAGACACTAGCGCAGAACTTCTCGTGAAAGTAAGGGACGCTGTGGATGCTAAGAATAGCGGTATGCGCGTGGATAGGCTGCGCAAAGCAAGAGATCAAAAGATCATTATAGGATGCCATAGCAAAGAGGAGCTAACAAAAATTAGTGATGCAGTCAAGACCAGCAATCTGCAAGTCAAAGAGGCTCAGAACAGGGATCCTCTGATTATAGTGCGAGATGTGCTAGCCGTTCACACGAATGAAGAGGTAGTGAAAGCACTTAAAAAACAAAACGGTCACTTGCTGGCAGACATCAAAGAACAGGACGTGAGAATTGCAGCGAGGTACAGACGGAAAACGAGGAATCCGCATACTACACACATCGTGTTGCAAGTCTCCCCAGCAGTATGGCAGCGCCTTGCCACGGCAGGTCGAGCACACATAGATCTGCAACGTGTGCGGGTTGAAGACCAGTCGCCGTTGATACAGTGCTCACTGTGCCTGGGATACGGACACAGCCGAAGCCTCTGCAAGGATACTGTTGAAAAATGCAGTTACTGCGGAGGAGCTCACAAGTGGGCAGAATGCGAGGAGCGACTTGCTGGTAAAGCACCAACATGTTGCAACTGCACCCGGGCAAAAATAACTGTGGCGAACCACAACGCATTTAATCAGGAGTGTCCTATCAGGCGTAAGTGGGATGCAATGGCCCGCGCCACCACAGCTTATTGCTAAGGGCGTCTCTAGGGACCAAAGCGCATCCAACGTAACCATCACACACGGTCAGAGGCCCTACCAAGTATTCCAGGCCAACCTCCAACGAAAGGAATTAGCCACAGCAGAACTAATGATAGAAGCTGATTACAGGAAAGTGGCTTTTGCACTGCTTCAGGAGCCTTATGTGGGCAACTCAAAGTGTATGAAAAGCTACAAAGGGGTGAGGATCTTCCAGAGTACGAGCCAGGGAGAAGGGGTTGTCAAGGCGGCTATTGCCGTCTATGACAATAACTTGGAGATAAGACAATTCCCCAAACTCACAACAAATAACATCGTGGTGGTGGGGATCCGAACTCGTGCCTGGGAAATCGCTGTGGTTTCATACTACTTTGAGCCAGAACAACCCATAGAGCCATTCCTGGAGCAGTTGAAGAATATACAAAAGGAGTTACAGCCGAAATTGTTTTTATTAGGAGGCGACGCAAATGCCAAGAATACATGGTGGGGCGGCAATGTTTTAGATCAGAGAGGTGAAGAAATGTTTGGGACCATAGACGAAATGGGGTTGTATGTACTCAATGAGGGAGATATCCCCACATTCGATACCATCAGAGGCAACAAACGTTTCTCCAGCTTCATTGATGTCACAGCCTGTTCTCATGAGATGCTCAACTTGGTAGAGGACTGGACAGTGGACGAAACTATCACAAGTTCCGACCACAACACACTGACCTTTAACATCAGGCTTATTAAAGCAAAAGGTATGAGCACACAAAGAACGACACGAATTTATGGCACCAAAAGGGCTAATTGGATTCAATTTCATGAGAAGCTAGACCAACTGAAGGAGGAAAGTGCCATAAATAAGGAAAATCTGGGAAAAGTTAGAAATGCAAAGGATTTGGATTCTTTGACGGAGGGGTATACTCGTATTATCAAAAAGGTATGTGAGGATACCCTACCGAAAAAGAAATCCAAATCAAAACTTACCTTGCCGTGGATGTCCAGGGAGCTCTACTTGATGAAGAAAGAGGTCCTCACCAAGAAGCGTCGAATCCGCTGTGCAGCACCGGTCCGGAGAGCGAAAGTCGTCGATGAGTACCTGCAAATTAAAGAAAAGTATGAGAAGGAGGTTAAAAACGCGCAAATCGAAAGCTGGAAAGGGTTCTGTGGCAAACAGGATAAGGAGGGGAGTATGGGAAGGTATATATAGAGTGATGAGTAGGACCGCCAAACGACATGAGGATTTGCCCCTGGAAAAGGATGGGAGTACTCTTGACCTACGGGAATCAGCAAGAGTACTGACAGAAGCTTTCTACCCGGACGATTTAGCGGAAGAGGATACACTCGACCATCAACTAACAAGAGAGCAGGCTGAGCTTGTCAACGGTTGGTCTCACGACGAGCAGAAGGACCCACCGTTCACTATGGAGGAGCTCCGAATTGCGACCGAATCATTTAACCCCAAGAAGGCCCCGGGTGCTGATGGCTTTACCGCCGACATCTGCAGTCATGCTATATCCTGTGATCCGGAGTTTTTCCTATCACTGGTCAACAAATGCCTAGAAATGGAGCACTTCCCGACCCTTTGGAAAGAGGCGACGGTAGTGGCACTGCGTAAGCCTGGGAAGGAGAACTACACTAACCCCAAAGCATACAGGCCAATAGGATTGTTGCCAGTGATGGGAAAGATACTGGAGAAGCTGATTGTGAGTAGGCTGAAGTGGCACATTCTACCAACGATGAGTTCCCGTCAATACGGATTCATGCCCCAGAAAAGCACTGAGGACTCCTCTATGTTCTAGTTAACTATATACGCCAAAAAATAGAAGCGAAGAAGATGGTCGCAATGGTATCTCTGGACATAGAGGGAGCCTTTGACAACGCATGGTGGCCTGCGATTAGAGTCCGCTTGGCACAGGAAAAGTGCCCAATTAATATCCGGAGAATTCTTGACAGCTACTTACGTAACAGAAAGGTCACCGTCAGATATGGAGGGGTTGAGCATACAAAGGATGCCACAAAAGGCTGTGTGCAGGGATCGATTGGCGGCCCCATTTTGTGGAACCTGCTCCTTGACCCCCTATTAAAAGGACTCGAACGTCGAGGCGACTATTGCCAAGCGTTTGCTGACGACGTTGTTCTCGTTTTCGTTGGAAACTCTGCTCTGGAAATAGAAAATCAAGCCAATGCCGCCCTTGCCTATGTTCGGGATTGGGGCATCAAAATAAGCTCATTTTGGTCCATCAAAGACTAAAGCAATGTTAGTCACCCGAAAGCTGAAGTATGATGTTCCAAGACTGAGGATGGGTGGGGTCGACATTGGCATGTCTGATGACGTAAAGATCCTGGGACTTCACATCGATAGCAAACTCACCTTCAATAAACATGTAGTGGAGGTGAGTAAGAAAGCTATCAACATATATAAGCAGCTGTCTAGAGCAGCAAGAATTAGCTGGGGCCTACACCCGGAAGTCATCCGTATTATATACACCGCGACTGTGGAGCCAGTGTTTACGTACGCCTCCAGTGTATGGGAACCGGCGACAAGAAAAATAGGGGTGCAAAAGCAGCTCAACAATGTCCAGAGGGGTTTTGCACAAAAACTCACGGCGTCATACAAAACTGTTTCCCTAAATGCCGCCTTGGTACTGTCTGGGTTGCTCCCACTTGATCTCAGAATTAGGGAGGCAGCGTCACTCTATGAGGTCAAGAAAGGGGTACACTGGGCAGGCCTTGGAGATAGAGAAGTGGAACAAGTTGTTGCATACGACAACACTCCTCATCCAGCGGAACATATGAGTCTGGGGTTCACAAGTTTGATGAACCAAGAGCAAGCTGATTGCCAAAATACTCAAACGATTCGAGTATATACGGATGGCAGTAAAATTGATGGCAAGGTCGGGGCAGCGCTGTCCTTATGGAATAGCGAAGCAGAGATCAAAGCCGTCAAATTGAAATTGTCACCGTACTGCACGGTATATCAAGCGGAACTTCTGGCCATATGCACAGCCACACGGACGATATTAGAACGTCAAGAAATGAGTTTTGGCATATACAGCGACTCGAGATCAGCCTTGGAGACGGTCATCAACAACGCCTCAACGCACCAACTTGCCGTTCAATCTCGTGCAAATATCAAAGCTGCCAAACTCCAGAACAAACATATATCCTTGTTCTGGATCAAAGCACACTGTGGAATTGAAGGCAATGAAAGAGCTGACAAACTGGCTAAAGAGGCAGCACTAAAGATCAAAACAAAGCCCAACTATGACCTCTTCCCGGTTTCATTCGCCAAGCAACAAATCCGTGAGAAGTCGCTTGAGGAATGGAACCGAAGATACGAGACAAGCCAAACAGCCTCAACAACAAAGATCTTCCTTCCGCACGCAGCAAATGCATATAGGATTGTGAGAGAGATCGAACCCACTGGTGTACTGACACAGGTGTTGACAGGGCACGGCGGGTTCTCCGAGTACCTGCATAGATTCAAATGCAAGGAGAGCCCTGCGTGCGCCTGTGGCGACGATAAGGTGGAAAGTGTGATCCACCTTATCACAGAATGTCCCATGTACAGTAGAGAGAGAATGGATATGGAGGTAGAATTAGAAATAAAAATAAGCAAAAATAATATACACGAAATTATTAGAAATAAGGAATCTAGGGATAAGTTTATTAGTTTTTGTAAATATATAGCCAGCAAAGTAATAAATAAGAATAAATAATAGGTAGTAGTAAACAATAAGGAGACAAATTATATTATAATTTACACTAATTATATTATGATTTATACACTGTATAGTACTATGTTAAGTTATACATACATATACACTTATATATAATAATAAAAAAAAAAAAAAAAAAAAAAAAAAATAGAAGAATAGAAAATATAAGTTTATATTATAACTTTAGCGATAGCGAAAATTAGATATAGATGTACAATAAGTACATAGGTATTAAGGAAAGATAGAAATTGTAATTTATAAAGCGCAATAAAAAAGAAATGTTTATTTTTAAAAGTTGATACGTAAATATTAAGTTTGACATATATATAATGATAAAAAGCACAAAAGTCCTGACGATACATGTCAGGGGAATATACATGCGAGACCCCAGAAATGGGGTCACAATATACAAAAAAAAAAAAAAAAAAAAAAAAAAAAACCTAACCTAACCTAATCCTAACCTAACCTAACCTAACCTAACTCTAATCCTAACTCTAACCTAACCTAACCTAACTCTAATCCTAACTCTAACTCTAACCTAACTCTAACCTAACCTAACCCAACCTAACCTAATCCCAACTCTAACCTTAACCTAACCTAACCTATCCTAACCTAACCTAACTCTAACCTAACCTAACCTAACTCCAACCTAACCTAACCTAACCTAACCTAACTCTAACCTAACTCTAATCCTAACTCTAACCTAACTCTAACTCTAACCTAACTCTAACTCTAACCTAACCTAACCTAACTCTAACCTTAACCACCTATATCTTTGTGTATTAGAGTCTTAAGCATTCCAAATTGGTTTTTGTTGTAGCATTTGTTCAGTGTAATCGTTAGACAGTCATCCTGCGCCGCATTTAGGCCATTTCTAGTCTAGTTGTAATCAGTAATTTTAGTTTCATAATTACGTAATTTTATTCCATTTGTAAAAATTTTCATGTCTTCGTTTTTCGTGCTGATTTTGTAACCTAACCTAACCTAACCTTAACCTAACCTAACCCTAACCTAACCTAACCCTAAACACCTATATCTTTGTGTATTAGAGTCTTAAGCATTCCAAATTGGTTTTGTTGTAGCATTTGTTCAGTGTAATCGTTAGACAGTCATCCTGCGCCGCATTTAGGCCATTTCTAGTCTAGTTGTAATCAGTTATTTTTAGTTTCATAATTACGTAATTTTATTCCATTTGTAAAAATTTTCATGTCTTCGTTTTTCGTGCTGATTTTGTAACCTAACCTAACCTAACCCTAACCACCTATATCTTTGTGTATTAGAGTCTTAAGCATTCCAAATTGGTTTTTGTTGTAGCATTCGTTCAGTATAATAGTTAGGCAGTCATCCTGCCCCGCATTTAGGCCATTTCTAGTCTAGTTGTAATCCAGTTATTTTTAGTTTCATAATTACGTAATTTTATTCCATTTGTAAAATTTTCATGTTTTCGTTTTTCGTGCTGATTTTGTAACCCAACCTAACCTTAACCTAACCTAACTCTAACCTAACCTAACCCTAAACACCTATATCTTTGTGTATTAGGAGTCTTAAGCATTCCAAATTGGTTTTTGTTGTAGCATTTGTTCAGTGTAATCGTTAGACAGTCATCCTGCGCCGCATTTAGGCCATTTCTAGTCTAGTTGTAATCAGTTATTTTTAGTTTCATAATTACGTAATTTTATTCCATTTGTAAAATTTTCATGTTTTCGTTTTTCGTGCTGATTTTGTAACCTAACCTAACTCTAACCTAACCCTAACCACCTATATCTTTGTGTATTAGAGTCTTAAGCATTCCAAATTGGTTTTTGTTGTAGCATTTGTTCAGTGTAATCGTTAGACAGTCATCCTGCGCCGCATTTAGGCCATTTCTAGTCTAGTTGTAATCAGTAATTTTAGTTTCATAATTACGTAATTTTATTCCATTTGTAAAAATTTTCATGTCTTCGTTTTTCGTGCTGATTTTGTAACTAACCTAACCTAACCTAACTCTAACCTAACCTAACCTAACCCTAAACACCTATATCTTTGTGTATTAGAGTCTTAAGCATTCCAAATTGGTTTTGTTGTAGCATCTGTTCAGTATAATAGTTAGGCAGTCATCCTGCGCCGCATTTAGGCCATTTCTAGTCTAGTTGTAATCAGTTATTTTTAGTTTCATAATTACGTAATTTTATTCCATTTGTAAAATTTTCATGTTTTCGTTTTTCGTGCTGATTTTGTAACCTTAACCTAACTCTAACCTAACCTAACCTTAACCACCTATATCTTTGTGTATTAGAGTCTTAAGCATTCCAAATTGGTTTTGTTGTAGCATTTGTTCAGTGTAATCGTTAGACAGTCATCCTGCGCCGCATTTAGGCCATTTCTAGTCTAGTTATAATCAGTTATTTTTAGTTTCATAATTACGTAATTTTATTCCATTTGTAAAATTTTCATGTCTTCGTTTTTCGTGCTGATTTTGTAGCCTAACCTAACCTAATCCCAACTCTAACCTAACCTAACCTAACCCTAACCACCTATATCTTTTGTGTGTATTAGAGTCTTAGGCATTCCAAATTGGTTTTTTGTTGTAGCATTTGTTCAGTGTAATCGTTAGACAGTCATCCTGCACCGCATTTAGGCCATTTCTAGTCTAGTTGTAATCAGTTATTTTTAGTTTCATAATTACGTAATTTTATTCCATTTGTAAAATTTTCATGTCTACGTTTTTCGTGCTGATTTTGTAACCTAACCTAACCTAACCTAACCTATCCTAACCTAACCCTAACCACCTATATCTTTGTGTATTAGAGTCTTAAGCATTCCAAATTGGTTTTTTGTTGTAGCATTTGTTCAGTGTAATCGTTAGGCAGTCATCCTGCCCCGCATTTAGGCCATTTCTAGTCTAGTTGTAATCAGTTATTTTTAGTTTCATAATTACGTAATTTTATTCCATTTGTAAAATTTTCATGTCTTCGTTTTTCGTGCTGATTTTGTAACCTTAACCTAACCTAACCTAACCTATCCTAACTAACCCTAACCACCTATATCTTTGTGTATTAGAGTCTTAAGCATTCCAAATTGGTTTTTGTTGTAGCATTTGTTCAGTGTAATCGTTAGACAGTCATCCTGCGCCGCAATTAGGCCATTTCTAGTCTAGTTGTAATCAGTAATTTTTAGTTTCATAATTACGTAATTTTATTCCATTTGTAAAATTTTCATGTCTTCGTTTTTCGTGCTGATTTTGTAACTCAACCTAACCTAACTCTAACTCTATCCTAACCTAACCCTAACCACCTTTATCTTTGTGTATTAGAGTCTTAGGCATTCCAAATTGGTTTTTGTTGTAGCATTCGTTCAGTGTAATCGTTAGACAGTCATCCTGCGCCGCATTTAGGCCATTTCTAGTCTAGTTGTAATCAGTTCTTTTAGTTTCATAATTACGTAATTTTATTCCATTTGTAAAATTTTCATGTCTTCGTTTTTCGTGCTGATTTTGTAACCTAACTCTAACCTAACCTAACCTAACTCTATCCTAACCTAACCCTAAACACCTATATCTTTGTGTATTAGAGTCTTAAGCATTCCAAATTGGTTTATTGTTGTAGCATTCGTTCAGTGTAATCGTTAGGCAGTCATCCTGCCCCGCATTTAGGCCATTTCTAGTCTAGTTGTAATCAGTTATTTTAGTTTCATAATTACGTAATTTTATTCCATTTGTAAAATTTTCATGTCTTCGTTTTTCGTGCTGATTTTGTAACCTAACCTAACCTTAACCTAACCTATCCTAACCCTAACCACCTATATCTTTGTGTATAAGAGTCTTAAGCATTCCAAATTGGTTTTTTGTTGTAGCATTTGTTCAGTGTAATCGTTAGAAAGTCATCCTGCGCCGCATTTAGGCCATTTCTAGTCTAGTTGTAATTAGTTATTTTTAGTTTCATAATTACGTAATTTTATTCCATTTGTAAAAATTTTCATGTCTTCGTTTTTCGTGCTGATTTTGTAACCTAACCTAACCTAACCTAACCTAACCCTAACCACCTATATCTTTGTGTATTAGAGTCTTAAGCATTCCAAATTGGTTTTTTGTTGTAGCATTCGTTCAGTGTAATCGTTAGGCAGTCATCCTGCCCCGCATTTAGGCCATTTCTAGTCTAGTTGTAATCAGTTATTTTAGTTTCCATAATTACGTAATTTTATTCCATTTATAAAAATTTTCATGTCTTCGTTTTTCGTGCTGATTTTGTAACCTAACCTAACCTAACCTAACCTAACCTAACTCTAACCCTAACCACCTATATCTTTTGTGTGTATTAGAGTCTTAAGCATTCCAAATTGGTTTTTGTTGTAGCATTTGTTCAGTGTAATCGTTAGACAGTCATCCTGCGCCGCATTTAGCCATTTCTAGTCTAGTTGTAATCAGTTATTTTTAGTTTCATAATTACGTAATTTTATTCCATTTGTAAAAATTTTCATGTCTTCGTTTTTCGTGCTGATTTTGTAACCTAACCTAACCTAACCTAACCTATCCTAACCTAACCTAACCCTAACCACCTATATCTTGTGTATTAGAGTCTTAAGCATTCCAAATTGGTTTTTGTTGTAGCATTTGTTCAGTGTAATCGTTAGACGGTCATCCTGCGCCGCATTTAGCCATTTCTAGTCTAGTTGTAATCAGTTATTTTTAGTTTCATAATTACGTAATTTTATTCCACTTGTAAAAATTTTCATGTCTTCGTTTTTCGTGCTGATTTTGTAACCTTAACCTAACCTAACCCTAACCACCTATATCTTGTGTATTAGAGTCTTAAGCATCTAAATTGGTTTTTGTTGTAGCATTTGTTCAGTGTAATCGTTAGACAGTCATCCTGCGCCGCAATTAGGCCATTTCTAGTCTAGTTGTAATCAGTAATTTTTAGTTTCATAATTACGTAATTTTATTCCATTTGTAAAAATTTTCATGTCTTCGTTTTTCGTGCTGATTTTGTAACCTAACCTTACCTAACCTAACCTTAACCTAACCTAACCACCTATATCTTTTGTGTGTATTAGAGTCTTAAGCATTCCAAATTGGTTTTTGTTGTAGCATTCGTTCAGTGTAATCGTTAGGCAGTCATCCTGCCCTGCATTTAGGCCATTTCTAGTCTAGTTGTAATCAGTTATTTTTAGTTTCATAATTACGTAATTTTATTCCATTTGTAAAATTTTCATGTTTTCGTTTTTCGTGCTGATTTTGTAACCTTAACCTAACTCTAACCCTAACCACCTATATCTTTGTGTATTAGAGTCTTAAGCATTCCAAATTGGTTTTTGTTGTAGCATTTGTTCAGTGTAATCGTTAGACAGTCATCCTGCCTCGCATTTAGGCCATTTCTAGTCTAGTTGTAATCAGTAATTTTTAGTTTCATAATTACGTAATTTTATTCCATTTGTAAAAATTTTCATGTCTTCGTTTTTCGTGCTGATTTTGTGTAACCTAACCTAATCCTAACCTAACCTTAACCTAACCTAATCCTAACCTAACCCTAACCACCTTTATCTTTGTGTATTAGAGTCTTAGGCATTCCAAATTGGTTTTTGTTGTAGCATTTGTTCAGTGTAATCGTTAGACAGTCATCCTGCGCCGCATTTAGCCATTTCTAGTCTAGTTGTAATCAGTTATTTTTAGTTTCATAATTACGCAATTTTATTCCATTTGTAAAATTTTCATGTCTTCGTTTTTCGTGCTGATTTTGTAACCTAACCTAACCTAACCTAACCTAACCTAACCTAACCTAACTAACCTAACCTAACCACCTATATCTTTGTGTATTAGAGTCTTAAGCATTCCAAATTGGTTTTGTTGTAGCATTTGTTCAGTGTAATCGTTAGGCAGTCATCCTGCCCCGCATTTAGCCATTTCTAGTCTAGTTGTAATCAGTTATTTTTAGTTTCATAATTACGTAATTTTATTCCATTTGTAAAATTTTCATGTCTTCGTTTTTCGTGCTGATTTTGTAACCTAACCTAACCTAACCTAACTCTATCCTAACCCTAACCACCTATATCTTTGTGTATAAGAGTCTTAAGCATTCCAAATTGGTTTTTTGTTGTAGCATTTGTTCAGTGTAATCGTTAGACAGTCATCCTGCGCCGCATTTAGGCCATTTCTAGTCTAGTTGTAATCAGTTATTTTTAGTTTCATAATTACGTAATTTTATTCCATTTGTAAAATTTTCATGTCTTCGTTTTTCGTGCTGATTTTGTAACTCCAACCTAACCTAACCTAACTCTAACCTAACCTAACCACCTATATCTTTGTGTATAAGAGTCTTAAGCATTCCAAATTGGTTTTTTGTTGTAGCATTTGTTCAGTGTAATCGTTAGACAGCCATCCTGCACCGTATTTAGGCCATTTCTCGTCTAGTTGTAATCAGTTATTTTTAGTTTCATAATTACGTAATTTTATTCCATTTGTAAAAATTTTCATGTCTTCGTTTTTCGTGCTGATTTTGTAACCTAACCTAACCTAACCTAACCTATCCTAACCTCTAACCACCTATATATCTTTGTGTATAAGAGTCTTGGCATTCCAAATTGGTTTTTGTTGTAGCATTTGTTCAGTGTAATCGTTAGACAGTCATCCTGCGCCGCATTTAGCCATTTCTAGTCTAGTTATAATCAGTTATTTTTAGTTTCATAATTACGTAATTTTATTCCATTTGTAAAAATTTTCATGTCTCGTTTTTCGTGCTGGATTTTGTAACCTAACCTAACCTAACCTTACCTATCCTAACCCTAACCACCTATATCTTTGTGTATAAGAGTCTTAAGCATTCCAAATTGGTTTTTGTTGTAGCATTCGTTCAGTGTAATCGTTAGACGGTCATCCTGCGCCGCATTTAGGCCATTTGTAGTCTAGTTGTAATTAGTTATTTTTAGTTTCATAATTACGTAATTTTATTCCATTTGTAAAAATTTTCATGTCTTCTGTTTTTCGTGCTGATTTTGTAACCCAACCTAACCTAACCTAACCTATCCTAACCTAACCACCTATATCTTTGTGTGTATAAGAGTCTTAAGCATTCCAAATTGGTTTTTTGTTGTAGCATTTGTTCAGTGTAATCGTTAGACAGCCATCCTGCACCGTATTTAGGCCATTTCTCGTCTAGTTGTAATCAGTTATTTTTAGTTTCATAATTACGTAATTTTATTCCATTTGTAAAAATTTTCATGTCTTCGTTTTTCGTGCTGATTTTGTAACCTAACCTAACCTAACCTATCCTAACCTAACCCTAAACACCTATATCTTTGTGTATTAGAGTCTTAAGCATTCCAAATTGGTTTATTGTTGTAGCATTCGTTCAGTGTAATCGTTAGGCAGTCATCCTGCCCCGCATTTAGGCCATTTCTAGTCTAGTTGTAATCAGTTATTTTTAGTTTCATAATTACGTAATTTTATTCCATTTGTAAAAATTTTCATGTCTTCGTTTTTCGTGCTGATTTTGTAACCTAACCTAACCTAACTCTAACCTAACCTAACTAACCTAACCACCTATATCTTGTGTATAAGAGTCTTAAGCATTCCAAATTGGTTTTTTGTTGTAGCATTTGTTCAGTGTAATCGTTAGAAAGTCATCCTGCGCCGCATTTAGGCCATTTCTAGTCTAGTTGTAATTAGTTATTTTTAGTTTCATAATTACGTAATTTTATTCCATTTGTAAAAATTTTCATGTCTTCGTTTTTCGTGCTGATTTTGTAACCTAACCTTAACCTATCCTAACCTAACCTAACCACCTATATCTTGTGTATTAGAGTCTTAAGCATTCCAAATTGGTTTTTGTTGTAGCATCTGTTCAGTGTAATCGTTAGGCAGTCATCCTGCCCCGCATTTAGGCCATTTCTAGTCTAGTTGTAATCAGTTATTTTTAGTTTCATAATTACGTAATTTTATTCCATTTGTAAAAATTTTCATGTCTTCGTTTTTCAAAGGATTTTGTAACCTAACCTAACCTAACCCTAACCACCTATATCTTTGTGTATTAGAGTCTTAAGCATTCCAAATTGCTTTTTGTTGTAGCATTTGTTCAGTGTAATCGTTAGACAGTCATCCTGCGCCGCATTTAGGCCATTTCTAGTCTAGTTGTAATCAGTTATTTTTAGTTTCATAATTACGTAATTTTATTCCATTTGTAAAATTTTCATGTCTTCGTTTTTCGTGCTGGATTTTGTAACCTAACCTAATCCTAACCTAACCTATCCTAACATAACCCTAACCACCTATATCTTTGTGTATAAGAGTCTTAAGCATTCCAAATTGGTTTTTGTTGTAGCATTTGTTCAGTGTAATCGTTAGACGGTCATCCTGCGCCGCATTTAGGCCATTTGTAGTCTAGTTGTAATCAGTTATTTTTAGTTTCATAATTACGTAATTTTATTCCATTTGTAAAAATTTTCATGTCTTCGTTTTTCGTGCTGGATTTTGTAACCTAACCTTTTTTTTTTTTTACATGGGGAAATGCCTACGCATACCCACCTGCGGGGCAAGGGTGGGTTATGTCGGACTCGCACCGACTAAAACCCCATGGTGTTCCACCTTCGTCGCGTATGGCGGGGCCACGGGAACGCTTTCGCACACCTCCGCGACCCGCCTGCGCTGGCCGGCAAACCGGCCCCTTCTCCGGGGAGGACATCTCCCTCTCCACCCTCTCAGGCAAGGCGCGCCGGAACACGGACGCGCCTCCAACTCGGCCTCCTCTGTGGGTGGGAAGCGGACTCCCCGAGTCCGCCCCCAGAGGCCATGGGGGCCAGGAAAGCCCCAGCCCCTGCGGCGGATCTGGTGATAGGCTCCGCCGCCAACCAATGTTCGGCCGCGGAGGACAGGAAGAGCGGCAGGATCAACCACACTCCACTGAACCCGCGGCCCCACCACGGTCGCATCAGCGGTGCGACCCCGCTTGAGTCGCGGAGGATAGGGAGATACACTACCCTCCCTCCGCGACTCCGCCTCGGCTGCGGATGGTGCGTAAGGCAGCCTCACTCCGTCCATCCGCACCCCGCAGCCCACCGACACGCATCCAGGGCGGGCCCAGCTCCAGCCCGCCCGGGCGGCCTCGGGCCGGCCTTAGAACGCCTTAGGCCGGCCATTTGGGTTCCTCTTAGCTTCACCGTGGTTAATCCCACACCACGGTTACTAAGCCCCCGCTACGACAAAGCGGGAACCCTTCGGGGGTTGTAACCTTTTTTTTTTTTACATGGGGAAATGCCTACGCATACCCACCTGCGGGGCAAGGGTGGGTTATGTCGGACTTGCACCGACTAAAACCCCATGGTGTTCCACCTTCGTCGCGTATGGCGGGGCCACGGGAACGCTTTCGCACACCTCCGCGACCCTGCCTGCGCTGGCCGGCAAACCGGCCCCTTCTCCGGGGAGGACATCTCCCTCTCCACCCTCTCAGGCAAGGCGCGCCGGAACACGGACGCGCCTCCAACTCGGCCTCCTCTGTAGGTGGGAAGCGGACTCCCCCGAGTCCGCCCCCCAGAGGCCATGGGGGCCAGGAAAGCCCCAGCCCCCTGCGGCGGATCTGGTGTTAGGCTCCGCCGCCAACCAATGTTCGGCCGCGGAGGACAGGGAGAGCGGCAGGATCAACCACACTCCACTGAACCCGCGGCCCCACCACGGCCGCATCAGCGGTGCGACCCCCGCTTGAGTCGCGGAGGATAGGGAGATACACTACCCTCCCTCCGCGACTCCGCCTCGGCTGCGGATGGTGCGTAAGACGGCCTCACTCCGTCCATCCGCACCCCGCAGCCCACCGACACGCATCCAGGGCGGGCCCAGCTCCAGCCCGCCCGGAGCGGCCTCCTCGGGCCGGCCTTAGAACGCCTTAGGCCGGCCATTTGGGTTCCTCTTAGCTTCACCGTGGTTAACTCCATACCACGGTTACTAAGCCCCCCCGCTACGACAAAGCGGGAACCCTTCGGGGGGGCTTGTAACCTTTTTTTTTTTTTTTTTTTTACATGGGGAAATGCCTACGCATACCCACCCCTGCGGGGCAAGGGTGGGTTATGTCGGACTCGCACCGACTAAAACCCCATGGTGTTCCTCCATCGTCGCGTATGGCGGGGTCACGGGAACGCTTTCGCACACCTCCGCGACCCGCCTGCGCCGGCCGACCAGACGGCCCCTTCTCCGGGGAGGACATCTCCTCTCCACCCCTCCTGGCAGGGCGCGCCGGAACACGGACGCGCCCTCCAACTCGGCCTCCTCTGTAGGTGGGAAGCGGACTCCCCGAGTCCGCCCCCAGAGGCCATGGGGGCCAGGAAAGCCCCAGCCCCTGCGGCGGATCTGGTGTTAGGCTCCGCCGCCAGCCAATGTTCGGCCGCGGAGGACAGGGAGAGCGGCAGGATCAACCACACTCCACTGGAACCCGCGGCCCCACCACGGCCGCATCAGCGGTGCGACCCCGCTTGAGTCGCGGAGGATAGGGAGATACACTACCCTCCCTCCGCGACTCCGTCTCGGATGCGGAGGGTGGGGGCGACGATGCGTGGTACCGCTGCTAACAGTCCCCGCACCGCCACCCCATTCCCCCGACTCCGCCTCGGCTGCGGATGGTGCGTAAGACGGCCTCACTCCGTCCATCTGCACCCCGCAGCCCACCGACACGCATCCAGGGCGGGCCCAGCTCCAGCCCGCCCGGGCGGCCTCCTCGGGCCGGCCTTAGAGCGCCTTAGGCCGGCCATTTGGGTTCCTCTTAGCTTCACCGTGGTTAACTTCCACACCACGGTTACTAAGCCCCCGCTACGACAAAGCGGAACCCTTCGGGGGTTGTAACCTAACCTAACCTTTTTACATGGGGAAATGCCTACGCATACCCACCTGCGGGGCAAGGGTGGGTTATGTCGGACTCCGCACCGACTAAAACCCCATGGTGTTCCACCTTCGTCGCGTATGGCGGGGCCACGGGAACGCTTTCGCACACCTCCGCGACCCCGCCTGCGCTGGCCGGCAAACCGGCCCCTTCTCCGGGGAGGACATCTCCTCTCCACCCCTCCAGGCAGGGCGCGCCGGAACACGGACGCGCCCTCCAACTCGGCCTCCTCTGTAGGTGGGAAGCGGACTCCCCCGAGTCCGCCCCCCAGAGGCCATGGGAGCCAGGAAAGCAATAAGCAAACCCAGCTCACTGCGGCGGATCTGGTGTTAGGCTCCGCCGCCGACCAATGTTCGGCCGCGGAGGACAGGGAGAGCGGCAGGATCAACCACACTCCACTGAACCCGCGGCCCCACCACGGCCGCATCAGCGGTGCGACCCCCGCTTGAGTCGCGGAGGAAAGGGAGATACACTACCCTCCCTCCGCGACTCCGCCTCGGCTGCGGATAGTGCGTAAGGCGGCCTCACTCCGTCCATCCGCACACCGCAGCCCACCGACACGCATCCAGGGCGGGCCCCAGCTCCAGCCCGCCCGGAGCGGCCTCCTCGGGCCGGCCTTAGAGCGCCTTAGGCCGGCCATTTGGGTTCCTCTTAGCTTCACCGTGGTTAACTCCACACCACGGTTACTAAGCCCCCCCGCTACGACAAAGCGGGAACCCTTCGGGGGGGAACCTAACCTAACCTAACCTTTTTACATGGGGAAATGCCTACGCATACCCACCTGCGGGGCAAGGATGGGTTATGTCGGACTTGCACCGACTAAAACCCCATGGTGTTCCTCCATCGTCGCGTATGGCGGGGCCACGGGAACGCTGCACACATCCGCGACCCTGCCTGCGCCGGCCGACCAGGCGGCCCCTTCTCCGGGGAGGACATCTCCTCTCCACCCCTCCAGGCAGGGCGCGCCGGAACACGGACGCGCCCTCCAACTCGGCCTCCTCTGTAGGTGGGAAGCGGACTCCCCCGAGTTCGCCCCCCAGAGGCCATGGGGGCCAGGAAAGCTCCAGCCCCCTGCGGCGGATCTGGTGTTAGGCTCCGCCGCCGACCAATGTTCGGCCGCGGAAGACAGGGAGAGCGGCAGGATCAACCAGCACTCCACTGAACCCGCGGCCCCACCACGGCCGCATCAGCGGTGCGACCCCCGCTTGAGTCGCGGAGGATAGGGAGATACACTACCCTCCCTCCGCGACTCCGTCTCGGATGCGGAGGGTGGGGGCGACGATGCGCGGTACCGGTGCTAACAGTCCCCGCACCGCCACCCCATTCCCCCGACTCCGCCTCGGCTGCGGATGGTGCGTAAGACGGCCTCACTCCGTCCATCCGCACCCCGCAGCCCACCGACACGCATCCAGGGTGGGCCCAGCTCCAGCCCGCCCGGAGCGGCCTCCTCGGGCCGGCCTTAGAGCGCCTTAGGCCGGCCATTTGGGTTCCTCTTAGCTTCACCGTGGTTAACTCCACACCACGGTTACTAAGCCCCCCCGCTACGACAAAGCGGAACCCTTCGGGGGAACCTAACCTAACCTAACCTTTTTACATGGGGAAATGCCTACGCATACCCACCCCTGCGGGGCAAGGATGGGTTGCGTCGGACCTGCACCGACTAAAACCCCATGGTGTTCCACCTTCGTCGCGTATGGCGGGGCCACGGGAACGCTTTCGCACACCTCCGCGACCCCGCCTGCGCCGGCCGACTAACGGCCCCTTCTCCGGGGGAGGACATCGCCCTCTCCACCCCTCTCAGGCAAGGCGCGCCGGAACACGGACGCGCCTTCCATCTCGGCCTCCTCTGTAGGAACCTAACCTAACCTAACCTAACCTTTTTTTTTTTTTACATGGGGAAATGCCTACGCATACCCACCTGCGGGGCAAGGATGGGTTGCGTCGGACCTGCACCGACTAAAACCCCATGGTGTTCCTCCATCGTCGCGTATGGCGGGGTCACGGGAACGCTTTCGCACACCTCCGCGACCCCGCCTGCGCCGGCCGACCAGGCGGCCCCTTCTCCGGGGAGGACATCTCCTCTCCACCCCTCCTGGCAGGGCGCGCCGGAACACGGACGCGCCCTCCAACTCGGCCTCCTCTGTAGGTGGGAAGCGGACTCCCCGAGTCCGCCCCCAGAGGCCATGGGGCCAGGAAACCCCAGCCCCTGCGGCGGATCTGGTGGTTAGGCTCCGCCGCCGACCAATGTTCGGCCGCGGAGGACAGGGAGAGTGGCAGGATCAACCAATACTCCACTGAACCCGCGGCCCCACCACGGCCGCATCAGCGGTGCGACCCCCGCTTGAGTCGCGGAGGACAGGGAGATACACTACCCTCCCTCCGCGACTCCATCTCGGATGCGGAGGGTGGGGGCGACGATGCGCGGTACCGGTGCTAACAGTCCTCGCACCGCCACCCCATTCCCCCGACTCCGCCTCGGCTGCGGATGGTGCGTAAGACGGCCTCGCTCCGTCCATCCGCACCCCGCAGCCCACCGACACGCATCCAGGGTGGGCCCAGCTCCAGCCCGCCCGGAGCGGCC
The DNA here is from genome assembly GCA_029286865.1 of Teinopalpus imperialis. Lineage (NCBI taxonomy): Eukaryota > Metazoa > Arthropoda > Insecta > Lepidoptera > Papilionidae > Teinopalpus > Teinopalpus imperialis. The sequence continues at coordinate 38,105 of JAGSMU010000124.1, forward strand.
TCCTCGGGCCGGCCTTAGAGCGCCTTAGGCCGGCCATTTGGGTTCCTCTTAGCTTCACCGTGGTTAACTCCACACCACGGTTACTAAGCCCCCCCGCTACGACAAAGCGGAACCCTTCGGGGAACCTAACCTAACCTAACCTAACCTAACCTAACCTAACCTAACCTAACCTTTTTACATGGGGAAATGCCTACGCATACCCACCCCTGCGGGGCAAGGGTGGGTTATGTCGGACTCGCACCGACTAAAACCCCATGGTGTTCTCCATCGTCGCGTATGGCGGGGTCACGGGAACGCTTTCGCACACATCCGCGACCCTGCCTGCGCCGGCCGACCAGGCGGCCCTTCTCCGGGGAGGACATCTCCTCTCCACCCCTCCTGGCAGGGCGCGCTGGAACACGGACGCGCCTCCAACTCGGCCTCCTCTGTAGGTGGGAAGCGGACTCCCCGAGTCCGCCCCCAGAGGCCATGGGGCCAGGAAAACCCCAGCCCCTGCGGCGGATCTGGTGTTAGGCTCCGCCGCCGACCAATGTTCGGCCGCGGAGGACAGGGAGAGTGGCAGGATCAACCACACTCCACTGAACCCGCGGCCCCACCACGGCCGCATCAGCGGTGCGACCCCGCTTGAGTCGCGGAGGATAGGAGATACACTACCCTCCTCCGCGACTCCGTCTCGGATGCGGAGGGTGGGGCGACGATGCGCGGTACCGGTGCTAACAGTCCTCGCACCGCCACCCCATTCCCCGACTCCGCCTCGGCTGCGGATGGTGCGTAAGACGGCCTCACTCCGTCCATCCGCACCCCGCAGCCCACCGACACGCATCCAGGGTGGGCCCAGCTCCAGCCCGCCCGGAGCGGCCTCCTCGGGCCGGCCTTAGAGCGCCTTAGGCCGGCCATTTGGGTTCCTCTTAGCTTCACCGTGGTTAACTCCACACCACGGTTACTAAGCCCCCCCGCTACGACAAAGCGGGAACCCTTCGGGGGGGAACCTAACCTAACCTAACCTAACCTAACCACCTATATCTTTGTGTATAAGAGTCTTAAGCATTCCAAATTGGTTTTTTGTTGTAGCATTTGTTCAGTGTAATCGTTAGACAGCCATCCTGCACCGTATTTAGGCCATTTCTCGTCTAGTTGTAATCAGTTATTTTTAGTTTCATAATTACGTAATTTTATTCCATTTGTAAAAATTTTCATGTCTTCGTTTTTCGTGCTGATTTTGTAACCTAACCTAACCTAACCTAACCTAACCTAACCTAACCACCTATATCTTTGTGTATAAGAGTCTTAAGCATTCCAAATTGGTTTTTGTTGTAGCATTTGTTCAGTGTAATCGTTAGGCAGTCATCCTGCCCGCATTTAGGCCATTTCTAGTCTAGTTATAATCAGTTATTTTTAGTTTCATAATTACGTCATTTTATTCCATTTGTAAAAAAAAAAAAATTTTTTTTTTTTCATGTCTTCGTTTTTCGTGCTGATTTTGTAACCTAACCTAACCTTACCTATCCTAACCTAACCTAACCACCTATATCTTTGTGTATAAGAGTCTTAAGCATTCCAAATTGGTTTTTGTTGTAGCATTTGTTCAGTGTAATCGTTAGACAGTCATCCTGCGCCGCATTTAGCCATTTCTAGTCTAGTTATAATCAGTTATTTTAGTTTCATAATTACGTAATTTTATTCCATTTGTAAAAATTTTCATGTCTTCGTTTTTCGTGCTCATTTTGTAACCTAACCTAACTCTAACCTAACCTTAACCTAACCTAACCTAACCCTAACCACCTTTATCTTTGTGTATTAGAGTCTTAGGCATTCCAAATTGGTTTTTGTTGTAGCTTTTTTCAGTGTAATCGTTAGACAGTCATCCTGCGCCGCATTTAGGCCATTTCTAGTCTAGTTGTGATCAGTTATTTTAGTTTCATAATTACGTAATTTTATTCCATTTGTAAAAATTTTCATGTCTTCGTTTTTCGTGCTGATTTTGTAACCTAACCTAACCTAACCTAACCTATCCTAACCTAACCCTAACCACCTATATCTTTGTGTATTAGAGTCTTAAGCATTCAAATTGGTTTTTGTTGTAGCATTTGTTCAGTGTAATCGTTAGGCAGTCATCCTGCCCGCATTTAGGCCATTTCTGAATCTAGTTGTAATCAGTTATTTTAGTTTCATAATTACGTAATTTTATTCCATTTGTAAAAATTTTCATGTCTTCGTTTTTCGTGCTGATTTTGTAACCTAACTCTAACCTAACCTTATCCTAACCTAACCCTAAACACCTATATCTTTGTGTATTAGAGTCTTAAGCATTCCAAATTGGTTTTTGTTGTAGCATTTGTTCAGTGTAATCGTTAGACAGTCATCCTGCGCCGCATTTAGGCCATTTCTAGTCTAGTTGTAATCAGTAATTTTTAGTTTCATAATTACGTTATTTTATTCCATTTGCAAAAATTTTCATGTTTTCGTTTTTCGTGCTGATTTTGTAACCTAACGTTACCTAACCTAACTCTAACCTAACCTAACCTAACCCTAACCACCTATATCTTTGTGTATTAGAGTCTTAGGCATTCCAAATTGGTTTTTGTTGTAGCATTTGTTCAGTGTAATCGTTAGGACAGTCATCCTGCGCCGCATTTAGGCCATTTCTAGTCTAGTTGTAATCAGTTATTTTTAGTTTCATAATTACGTAATTTTATTCCATTTGTAAAAATTTTCATGTCTTCGTTTTTCGTGCTGATTTTGTAACCTAACCTAACCTAACTCTAACCTAACCTATCCTAACCTAACCTAACCTAACCACCTATATCTTTGTGTATTAGAGTCTTAAGCATTCCAAATTGGTTTTTGTTGCAGCATTTGTTCAGTGTAATCGTTAGACAGTCATCCTGCGCCGCATTTAGGCCATTTCTAGTCTAGTTGTAATCAGTTATTTTTAGTTTCATAATTACGTAATTTTATTCCATTTGTAAAAATTTTCATGTTTTCGTTTTTCGTGCTGATTTTGTAACCTAACCTAACTCTAACCTAACTCTAACCTAACCTAACCACCTATATCTTTGTGTATTAGAGTCTTAAGCATTCCAAATTGGTTTTTGTTGTAGCATTTGTTCAGTGTAATCGTTAGACAGCCATCCTGCACCGTATTTAGGCCATTTCTCGTCTAGTTGTAATCAGTTATTTTTAGTTTCATAATTACGTAATTTTATTCCATTTGTAAAAATTTTCATGTCTTCGTTTTTCGTGCTGATTTTGTAACCTAACCTAACCTTACCTAACCTAACCTTACCTAACCTAACCTAACCTAACCACCTATATCTTTTGTGTGTATAAGAGTCTTAAGCATTCCAAATTGGTTTTTTGTTGTAGCATTTGTTCAGTGTAATCGTTAGACAGTCATCCTGCGCCGCATTTAGGCCATTTCTAGTCTAGTTATAATCAGTTATTTTTAGTTTCATAATTACGTAATTTTATTCCATTTGTAAAAATTTTCATGTCTTCGTTTTTCGTGCTGATTTTATAACCTAACCTTAACCTAACCTAACCTTTTTTTTTTTTTACATGGGGAAATGCCTACGCATACCCACCCCTGCGGGGCAAGGGTGGGTTATGTCGGACTCGCACCGACTAAAACCCCATGGTGTTCCACCTTCGTCGCGTATGGCGGGGTTACGGGAACGCTTTCGCACACCTCCGCGACCCCGCCTGCGCTGGCCGGCAAGCCGGCCCTCCTCCGGGGAGGACATCCCCTCTCCACCCCTCCAGGCAGGGCGCGCCGGAACACGGACGCGCCCTCCAACTCGGCCTCCTCTGTAGGTGGGAAGCGGACTCCCCGAGTCCGCCCCCAGAGGCCATGGGGGCCAGTAAAGCTCCAGCCCCTGCGGCGGATCTGGTGATAGGCTCCGCTGCCAACCAATGTTCGGCCGCGGAGGACAGGGAGAGCGGCAGGATCAACCAGCACTCCACTGAACCCGCGGCCCCACCACGGCCGCATCAGCGGTGCGACCCCCGCTTGAGTCGCGGAGGATAGGGAGATACACTACCCTCCCTCCGCGACTCCGTCTCGGATGCGGAGGGTGGGGGTGACGATGCGCGGTACTGGTGCTAACAGTCCCCGCACCGCCACCCCATTCCCCCGACTCCGCCTCGGCTGCGGATGGTGCGGAGGACGGCCTCGCTCCGTCCATCCACTCCCCGCAGCCCACCGACACGCATCCGGGGCGAGCTCAACTCTAACTCGCCCGGAGCGGCCTCCTCGGGCCGGCCTTTAAACGCCTTAGGCCGGCCATTTGGGTTCCTCTTAGCTTCACCGTGGTTAACTCCACACCACGGTTACTAAGCCCCCCCGCTACGACAAAGCGGGAACCCATCGGGGGGGAACCTAACCTAACCTATCCTAACCTAACCCTAACCACCTTTATCTTTGTGTATTAGAGTCTTAGGCATTCCAAATTGGTTTTTGTTGTAGCATTTGTTCAGTGTAATCGTTAGACAGTCATCCTGCGCCGCATTTAGGCCATTTCTAGTCTAGTTGTAATCAGTTATTTTTAGTTTCATAATTACGTAATTTTATTCCATTTGTAAAAATTTTCATGTCTTCGTTTTTCGTGCTGATTTTGTAACCTAACGTTACCTAACCTAACCTATCCTAACCCTAACCCTAACCACCTATATCTTTGTGTATTAGAGTCTTAAGCATTCCAAATTGGTTTTTGTTGTAGCATTTGTTCCAGTGTAATCGTTAGGCAGTCATCCTGCCCCGCATTTAGGCCATTTCTAGTCTAGTTGTAATCAGTTATTTTTAGTTTCATAATTACGTAATTTTATTCCATTTGTAAAAATTTTCATGTCTTCGTTTTTCGTGCTGATTTTGTAACCTAACCTAACCTAACCTAACCTATCCTAACATAACCCTAACCACCTATATCTTTGTGTATTAGAGTCTTAAGCATTCCAAATTGGTTTTTTGTTGTAGCATTTGTTCAGTGTAATCGTTAGACAGTCATCCTGCGCCGCATTTAGGCCATTTCTAGTCTAGTTGTAATCAGTTATTTTTAGTTTCATAATTACGTAATTTTATTCCATTTGTAAAAATTTTCATGTTTTCGTTTTTCGTGCTGATTTTGTAACCTAACCTAACCTAACCCTAACCACCTATATCTTGTGTATTAGAGTCTTAAGCATTCCAAATTGGTTTTTGTTGTAGCATTTGTTCAGTGTAATCGTTAGACAGTCATCCTGCGCCGCATTTAGGCCATTTCTAGTCTAGTTGTAATCAGTAATTTTAGTTTCATAATTACGCAATTTTATTCCATTTGTAAAAATTTTCATGTCTTCGTTTTTCGTGCTGATTTTGTAACCTAACCTAACCTAACCTTTTTTTTTTTTTACATGGGGAAATGCCTACGCATACCCACCCTGCGGGGGCAAGGATGGGTTATGTCGGACTCGCACCGACTAAAACCCCATGGTGTTCCTCCATCGTCGCGTATGGCGGGGTCACGGGAACGCTGCACACATCCGCGACCCTGCCTGCGCCGGCCGACCAGGCGGCCCCTTCTCCGGGGAGGACATCTCCTCTCCACCCTCCTGGCAGGGCGCGCCGGAACACGGACGCGCCCTCCAACTCGGCCTCCTCTGTAGGTGGGAAGCGGACTCCCCGAGTTCGCCCCCCAGAGGCCATGGGGCCAGTAGCTCCAGCCCCTGCGGCGGATCTGGTGTTAGGCTCCGCCGCCGACCAATGTTCGGCCGCGGAAGACAGGGAGAGCGGCAGGATCAACCAGCACTCCACTGAACCCGCGGCCCCACCACGGCCGCATCAGCGGTGCGACCCCGCTTGAGTCGCGGAGGATAGGGAGATACACTACCCTCCTCCGCGACTCCGTCTCGGATGCGGAGAGTGGGGGCGACGATGCGCGGTACCGGTGCTAACAGTCCTCGCACCGCCACCCCATTCCCCCGACTCCGCCTCGGCTGCGGATGGTGCGTAAGACGGCCTCACTCCGTCCATCCGCACCCCGCAGCCCACCGACACGCATCCAGGGTGGGCCCAGCTCCAGCCCGCCCGGAGCGGCCTCCTCGGGCCGGCCTTAGAGCGCCTTAGGCCGGCCATTTGGGTTCCTCTTAGCTTCACCGTGGTTAACTCCACACCACGGTTACTAAGCCCCCCCGCTACGACAAAGCGGGAACCCTTCGGGGGGGAACCTAACCTAACCTAACCTATCCTAACCTAACCCTAACCACCTTTATCTTTGTGTATTAGAGTCTTAGGCATTCCAAATTGGTTTTTTGTTGTAGCATTTGTTCAGTGTAATCGTTAGACAGTCATCCTGCGCCGCATTTAGGCCATTTCTAGTCTAGTTGTAATCAGTTATTTTTAGTTTCATAATTACGTAATTTTATTCCATTTGTAAAAATTTTCATATCTTCGTTTTTCGTGCTGATTTTGTAACCCAACCTAACCTAACCTAACCTAACTCTAACCTATCCTAACCTAACCTATCCTAACCCTAACCACCTTTATCTTTGTGTATTAGAGTCTTAAGCATTCAAATTGGTTTTGTGTTGTAGCATTTGTTCAGTGTAATCGTTAGGCAGTCATCCTGCCCCGCATTTAGGCCATTTCTAGTCTAGTTGTAATCAGTTATTTTTAGTTTCATAATTACGCAATTTTATTCCATTTGTAAAAATTTTCATGTCTTCGTTTTTCGTGCTGATTTTGTAACCTAACCTAACCACCTTTATCTTTGTGTATAAGAGTCTTAAGCATTCAAATTGGTTTTTGTTGTAGCATTTTGTTTCCATAATTACGTAATTTTATTCCATTTGTAAAAATTTTCATGTTTTCGTTTTTCGTGCTGGATTTTGTAACCTTAACCTAACCTAACCCTAACCACCTATATCTTTGTGTATTAGAGTCTTAAGCATTCCAAATTGGTTTTTGTTGTAGCATTTGTTCAGTGTAATCGTTAGACAGTCATCCTGCGCCGCAATTAGGCCATTTCTAGTCTAGTTGTAATCAGTAATTTTAGTTTCATAATTACGTAATTTTATTCCATTTGTAAAAATTTTCATGTCTTCTGTTTTTCGTGCTGATTTTGTAACCTAACCTAACCTAACTCTAACCTATCCTAACCCTAACCCTAACCACCTTTATCTTTGTGTATTAGAGTCTTAGGCATTCCAAATTGGTTTTTGTTGTAGCATTTGTTCAGTGTGTAATCGTTAGACAGTCATCCTGCGCCGCATTTAGCCATTTCTAGTCTAGTTGTAATCAGTTATTTTTAGTTTCATAATTACGCAATTTTATTCCATTTGTAAAAATTTTCATGTCTTCGTTTTTCGTGCTGATTTTGTAACCTAACCTAACCTAACTCTAACCTATCCTAACCTAACCCTAACCACCTTTATCTTTGTGTATTAGAGTCTTAGGTATTCCAAATTGGTTTTTGTTGTAGCATTTGTTCAGTGTAATCGTTAGACAGTCATCCTGCGCTGCATTTAGGCCATTTCTAGTCTAGTTGTAATCAGTTATTTTTAGTTTCATAATTACGTAATTTTATTCCATTTGTAAAAATTTTCATGTCTTCTGTTTTTCGTGCTGATTTTGTAACCTAACCTAACCTAACTCTAACCTATCCTAACCCTAACCCTAACCACCTTTATCTTTGTGTATTAGAGTCTTAGGCATTCCAAATTGGTTTTTGTTGTAGCATTTGTTCAGTGTGTAATCGTTAGACAGTCATCCTTGCGCCGCATTTAGCCATTTCTAGTCTAGTTGTAATCAGTTATTTTTAGTTTCATAATTACGTAATTTTATTCCATTTGTAAAAATTTTCATGTCTTCGTTTTTCGTGCTGATTTTGTAACCTAACCTAACCTAACCTAACCTATCCTAACCTAACCCTAACCACCTATATCTTTGTGTATTAGAGTCTTAAGCATTCCAAATTGGTTTTTTGTTGTAGCATTTGTTCAGTGTAATCGTTAGGCAGTCATCCTGCCCCGCATTTAGGCCATTTCTAGTCTAGTTGTAATCAGTTATTTTTAGTTTCATAATTACGTAATTTTATTCCATTTGTAAAAATTTTCATGTCTTCGTTTTTCGTGCTGATTTTGTAACCTAACCTAACCTAACCTAACCTAACCTAACCCTAACCACCTATATCTTTGTGTATAAGAGTCTTAAGCATTCCAAATTGGTTTTTGTTGTAGCATTTGTTCAGTGTAATCGTTAGACAGTCATCCTGCGCTGCATTTAGGCCATATTTCTAGTCTAGTTGTAATCAGTTATTTTTAGTTTCATAATTACGTAATTTTATTCCATTTGTAAAAATTTTCATGTTTTCGTTTTTCGTGCTGGATTTTGTAACCTAACCTAACCTAACCTTAACCTAACCTATCCTAACCCTAACCTAACCTAACCACCTATATCTTTGTGTGTATAAGAGTCTTAAGCATTCCAAATTGGTTTTTTGTTGTAGCATTTGTTCAGTGTAATCGTTAGACAGTCATCCTGCGCCGCATTTAGGCCATTTCTAGTCCAGTTATAATCAGTTATTTTTAGTTTCATAATTACGTAATTTTATTCCATTTGTAAAAATTTTCATGTCTTCGTTTTTCGTGCTGATTTTGTAACCTAACCTAACCTAACCTATCCTAACCCTAACCACCTATATCTTTGTGTATAGGAGTCTTAAGCATTCCAAATTGGATTTTTGTTGTAGCATTTGTTCAGTGTAATCGTTAGACAGTCATCCTGCGCCGCATTTAGGCCATTTCTAGTCTAGTTATAATCAGTTATTTTTAGTTTCATAATTACGTAATTTTATTCCATTTGTAAAAATTTTCATGTTTTCGTTTTTCGTGCTGATTTTGTGTAACCTAACCTAACCTTAACCTAACCTATCCTAACCTAACCCTAACCACCTTTATCTTTGTGTATTAGAGTCTTAGGCATTCCAAATTGGTTTTTGTTGTAGCATTTGTTCAGTGTAATCGTTAGGCAGTCATCCTGCGCCGAATTTAGGCCATTTCTAGTCTAGTTGTAATCAGTTATTTTTAGTTTCCATAATTACGTAATTTTTATTCATTTGTAAAAATTTTCATGTCTTCGTTTTTCGTGCTGATTTTGTAACCTAACCTAACCTAACCTATCCTAACTCTAACCTATCCTAACCTAACCTAACCTATCTAACCTAACCACCTATATCTTTGTGTATTAGAGTCTTAGGCATTCCAAATTGGTTTTTGTTGTAGCATTTGTTCAGTGTAATCGTTAGACAGTCATCCTGCGCCGCATTTAGGCCATTTCTAGTCTAGTTGTAATCAGTTATTTTTAGTTTCATAATTACGTAATTTTATTCCATTTGTAAAAATTTTCATGTCTTCGTTTTTCGTGCTGATTTTGTAACCTAACCTAACCTAACCTAACCTAACCTAACCTAACCTTACCCTAACCACCTATATCTTTGTTTATTAGAGTCTTAAGCAATCCAAATTGGTTTTTTGTTGTAGCATTTGTTCAGTGTAATCGTTAGACAGTCATCCTGCGCCGCATTTAGGCCATTTCTAGTCTAGTTATTTTTAGTTTCATAATTACGTAATTTTATTCCATTTGTAAAACTTTTCATGTCTTCGTTTTTCGTGCTGATTTTGTAACCTAACCTAACCTAACCTTTTTTTTTTTTTGTTATCGGGGGGGAAATCTTCGAAAGATACCCTGCCTCCTGGGGGAGAGACAGGGTTATGTGGTATTCCTAACCACTAAAACCCCCCCGGTGGTCATCCTCGGTGCATTTAGAGGGGCTCCGGGATCTCCATAGGAACGCACCGGTGCCCCTCTGCACGGTGCCTGAGCACGTCCCTGGGGAGGTCAGACCTCCCCTCGCACCCTCGCGGTGCTACGGCAACTCGAGACCACTACGAGTTGCCGTCCTTCCTGGAAGCCTGCGCCCTGCGGTCAGAGCCCCACCCTGACCACCCGCGAACCCGAAATCCCCTTTAGTCGCCTTGTACGACAGGCAGGGGTACCTTAGCCCTATTCTTATGCCCGGGACTAAAGGGCTGACGGGCCGGAGCGTACGTTGCCACCGCCCCGGCGTCGCCGTCTCCGAGCGGGATCGGCCCTCTCCCGATTACGCTCGGCGGTCTCCTTCTGTACCATGACGGCTTCACAGAAGGAGACCAGCGCCTTCCATGCGCCTTTATCCGCCAGCGCAGCCGCTACTGCGACTGGCGGAGAGAGATCTTGCCCGATCCTCTGGACCAGGATCCGTCGCTCGGACTCCACGCAGGGCACTCGGCGAGCGTGTGCTGTGCGGAATCCCGGTCCCCGCCACAGTGGTGGCATTGCGTTGTCGATTCGCGTCCAATCCTGTTCAGGTACTCACCGAAACACCCGTGCCCGGTGAGTACCTGCGTCAGTCGGTAGGTGACGTGCGCCTCTTCCCCCGCTCGCAGCCAGGCTTCGAAGCTCGGCAAGAGCGCGCTGACCGTTCGCTGGCGCGAGAAACGAGGCTCATGGAGCCTCTCGCGCCACACTCGTAGCGCCCGTCTGCGCTCCTGCCTTCGCACCTCGCCCGCATCCAGGGGCTCGGCTTCCTCCAGGGGAAGACGAAGGCGGGCATACACCCGCGCATCCATCTCCGCCAAGATGTCCAAAGGTGGAAACCGAGCTAGGACAGATAAGATATCGTACGATATCCTCGTGCGATCCTGATGGCCATCCTTCGCTGCAGGCTATTGAGCTTAGCTCTGCAGCGACGGACGCCCGTGAGTCGATGTGACCATACGGGCGCCCCATAGAGGGCCATCGATCGCACGACGCCCGCGTAGAGGCGGCGGACTCCTTCCCTGGGGCCCCCGAGATTGGGTAGCAGCTGGTGCATGGCACCCACTACCCTCTCGATCTTGGGGACCAGGCGGTCGAAGTGCTCCTCGAAGCCCCAGCGACCGTCCAGGATGAGACCAAGATATTTCATCACCGGTCCCACCCGGACTTGCACGTCACCAACGCGAACCGACAAGCTGGGTGGTTCCCTCCCTCTGGGGAGTTTGTGGAACCAAAGCGCCTCGGTCTTATGAGGCGCTATCCGGAGACCCAGCTCGTGGATTTTATCCACGACGCATGCCACCCCAAGCTCAGCAAGCCGGATGGTGCTTTCGAAGCTGTCCCCGTCGTCCAGTACCAGAGTGTCATCTGCATAGCAGACGACACTAACACCGACGGGGAGATCAACCCGCAGGACCGCGTCGTACGCGAGGTTCCACACCAGGACCCAACACGGATCCTTGTGGAACCCCACAGTTCACCTCCCTCAGGTGGACAGACGCGTCCCGACCCACGTACCGGATGCACCTGTCGTGCAAGTACGCCCCAGCGATGCGCAGCAGGTAGGGAGGCACGCGATGGTATGCCAGAGCCTCCCTAATGGTTACCCAGGGCAGCGAATTAAAGGCATTGACTATGTCAAGATTGACCGCCAATGCCACACCGCCCCGGGCAACTGCCTGCTGTGACTGCTCTCGGACGCGAAGGATCGCGTCCGCAGTCCATCGCGCCTGCCGAAAGCCGAATTGGCTGTCCGACAGGTCGGGGCCCACTTGACGCAGGTGCGTGTTGAGGCGGGCGGCAATTATCCTTTCGAACAATTTGCCCGCCTCATCCAGCAAACAAATGGGTCGGTACGCGGAGGGAGATTCAGCGATCCTGCCATCTTTCCTCAAGAGCACCATCCTTGCCTCTTTCCAGGCAGAGGGGAAGACACCGACACTTAGGCAGCTGTTGAACAGCTGTCTCAGTCTTCCCCCCAGCCCGGCGGCGAGAGCGATCACCCAGGCCCGACCAGGAATCCCGTCGGGGCCTGGGGCCGTATTCCTTTCTCCGAGGCGCCTCACGGCTCGGTCCAACTCCTCGTTGGTCACCCCCAACTCATCAGACCACGCGACCTCGTCTGATCGCAATGTTGAGGGTGCGGGGCTGCCCTGGACCCTAGGGAAGAGAGTGTCCACAACTCTTCCAACGAAAGTAGGGTCCAAGGTTTCCGTCAACGGAGGGACCCATGGTCGGAGCTTGCCTAGTACGATTTTGTACGGCCGCCCCCATGGGTCCCTGTTCAGCCCCTCGAGGAGTTCGCTCCAGGACCGAGACCTAGCATCCTCGATTGCGAGTTGGAGCGCTTTGTGGCGCCTCTATACAGCTCGTACGCTCTCGCCTTTCATCGGCAGTGGCTTGCCTTCTTCTGCGGGCTCTGGTGTACTGGCGTCGGGCCCGCAAACAGTCCCTGCGCAACTGTGCTATGGCTTCCGACCACCAGTACACCGCCCGGAGCTTGGGGGACCCGGTCCGAGGCATCGACACGTCGCAGATTGACGTCATCGTAGCCCGGAACCAGGTCGCTTCACTTTCGGGATCGGGCAAGACCCTTGGGCTGGGTCCCCTGTCCAGGCCGCAACGATGGCTGCGGCTTCGAGCATATCTATGTCGAGCCGCTTGAGGGACCATCGCCGCGGAGGGCCGCTACTGCGTTGGCGGCGGGTAGCACCGTCGGGAGAGCTGAGCAACCTAACCTTTTTTTTTTTTTACATGGGGAAATGCCTACGCATACCCGCCCCTGCGGGGGCAAGGGCGGGTTATGTCGGACTCGCACCGACTAAAACCCCATGGTGTTCCACCTTCGTCGCGTATGGCGGGGTTACGGGAACGCTTTCGCACACCTCCGCGACCCCGCCTGCGCTGGCCGGCCAGCCGGCCCCTCCTCCGAGGGGAGGACATCCCCCTCTCCACCCCTCCAGGCAGGGCGCGCCGGAACACGGACGCGCCCTCCAACTCGGCCTCCTCTGTAGGTGGGAAGCGGACTCCCCCGAGTCCGCCCCCCAGAGGCCATGGGAGCCAGGAAAGTCCCAGCCCCCTGCGGCGGATCTGGTGTTAGGCTCCGCCGCCAACCAATGTTCGGCCGCGGAGGACAGGGAGAGCGGCAGGATCAACCGACACTCCACTGAACCCGCGGCCCCACCACGGCCGCATCAGCGGTGCGACCCCCGCTTGAGTCGCGGAGGATTGGGAGATACACTATCCTCCCTCCGCGACTCCGTCTCGGATGCGGAGGGTGGGGGCGACGATGCGCGGTACCGCTGCTAACAGTCCCCGCACCGCCACCCCATTCCCCCGACTCCGCCTCGGCTGCGGATGGTGCGTAAGACGGCCTCACTCCGTCCATCCGCACCCCGCAGCCCACCGACACGCATCCAGGGTGGGCCCAGCTCCAGCCCGCCCGGAGCGGCCTCCTCGGGCCGGCCTTAGAGCGCCTTAGGCCGGCCATTTGGGTTCCTCTCTAGCTTCTTAGCTTCACCGTGGTTAACTCCACACCACGGTTACTAAGCCCCCCCGCTCCGACAAAGCGGGAACCCTTCGGGGGGCAACCTAACCTAACCTAACCTATCCTAACATAACCCTAACCACCTATATCTTTGTGTATAAGAGTCTTAAGCATTCCAAATTGGTTTTTTGTTGTAGCATTTGTTCAGTGTAATCGTTAGACGGTCATCCTGCGCCGCATTTAGGCCATTTGTAGTCTAGTTGTAATCAGTTATTTTTAGTTTCATAATTACGTAATTTTATTCCATTTGTAAAAATTTTCATGTCTTCGTTTTTCGTGCTGATTTTGTAACCTTTTTTTTTTTTTTTTTTTACATGGGGAAATGCCTACGCATACCCACCTGCGGGGCAAGGGTGGGTTGTGTCGGACTCGCACCGACTAAAACCCCATGGTGTTCCACCTTCGTCGCGTATGGCGGGGCCACGGGAACGCTTTCGCACACCTCCGCGACCCCGCCTGCGCTGGCCGGCAAGCCGGCCCCTCCTTCGGGGAGGACATCCCCTCTCCACCCCTCTCCTGCAAGGCGCGCCGGAACACGGACGCGCCCTCCAACTCGGCCTCTCAGTAGGTGGGAAACGGACTCCCCGAGTCCGCCTCCCAGAGGCCATGGGGCCAGGAAAGCACTAAGCCAACCCAGCCCCTGCGGCGGATCTGGTCTGCGGCTCCACCGCCGACCGATGTTCGGCCGCGGAGGACAGGAGAGCGGCAACGAAACACCGACACTCCTCTTCCCCGCGGCCCCACCACGGCCGCATCAGCGGTGCGACCCCCGCTTGAGTCGCGGAGGATAGGGAGAGCGGCAACGCAACACCGACACTCCTCTCCCTCCGCGACTCCGCCTCGGCTACTGAGGGCGGGAAGGCGGCCTCGCTCCGCCACTTCCACCCCAGCAGTCCACCGACACGCTTCCGAGGTGAGCTCATTATGAGCCCTCCCGAGCGGTGCCACCTCGGGCCGGCCTTAGAGCGCCTTAGGCCGGCCATTTGGGTTCCTCTTAGCTTCACCGTGGTTAACTCCACACCACGGTTACTAAGCCCCCGCTACGACAAAGCGAGAACCCTTCGGGGGTGATTTTGTAACCTAACCTAACCACCTATATCTTTGTGTATTAGAGTCTTAGGCATTCCAAATTGGTTTTTGTTGTAGCATTTGTTCAGTGTAATCGTTAGACAGCCATCCTGCACCGCATTTAGGCCATTTCTCGTCTAGTTGTAATCAGTTATTTTTAGTTTCATAATTACGTAATTTTATTCCATTTGTAAAACTTTTCATGTCTTCGTTTTCGTGCTGATTTTGTAACCTAACCTAACCTAACCTATCCTAACATAACCCTAACCACCTATATCTTTGTGTATAAGAGTCTTAAGCAATCCAAATTGGTTTTTGTTGTAGCATTTGTTCAGTGTAATCGTTAGACGGTCATCCTGCGCCGCATTTAGGCCATTTGTAGTCTAGTTGTAATCAGTTATTTTTAGTTTCATAATTACGTAATTTTATTCCATTTGTAAAAATTTTCATGTCTTCGTTTTCGTGCTGATTTTGTAACCTTTTTTTTTTTTTACATGGGGAAATGCCTACGCATACCCACCTGCGGGGCAAGGGTGGGTTGTGTCGGACTCGCACCGACTAAAACCCCATGGTGTTCCACCTTCGTCGCGTATGGCGGGGCCACGGGAACGCTTTCGCACACCTCCGCGACCCCGCCTGCGCTGGCCGGCAAGCCGGCCCCTCCTCCGGGGGGAGGACATCCCCCTCTCCACCCCTCTCCTGCAAGGCGCGCCGGAACACGGACGCGCCTTCCATCTCGGCCTCTCAGTAGGTGGGAAACGGACTCCCCCGAGTCCGCCCCCCAGAGGCCATGGGGCCAGGAAAGCACTAAGCCAACCCAGCCCCCTGCGGCGGATCTGGTCTGCGGCTCCACCGCCGACCGATGTTCGGCCGCGGAGGACAGGGAGAGCGGCAACGAAACACCGACACTCCTCTTCCCCGCGGCCCCACCACAGCCGCATCATGCGGTGCGACCCCCGCTTGAGTCGCGGAGGATAGGGAGAGCGGCAACGCAACACCGACACTCCTCTCCCTCCGCGACTCCGCCTCGGCTACTGAGGGCGGGGAAGGCGGCCTCGCTCCGCCACTTCCACCCCCAGCAGTCCACCGACACGCTTCCGAGGTGAGCTCATTATGAGCCCTCCCGAGCGGTGCCACCTCGGGCCGGCCATAGAGCGCCTTAGGCCGGCCATTTGGGTTCCTCTTAGCTTCACCGTGGGTGACCAAGCCACGGTTACTAAGCCCCCCCGCTACGACAAAGCGAGAACCCTTCGGGGGGGTGATTTTGTAACCTAACCTAACCTAACCTAACCCTAACCACCTATATCTTTGTGTATTAGAGTCTTAAGCATTCCAAATTGGTTTTTTGTTGTAGCATTTGTTCAGTGTAATCGTTAGACAGCCATCCTGCACCGCATTTAGGCCATTTCTCGTCTAGTTGTAATCAGTTATTTTTAGTTTCATAATTACGTAATTTTATTCCATTTGTAAAAATTTTCATGTCTTCGTTTTTCGTGCTGATTTTGTAACCTAACCTAACCTAACCTAACCTATCCTAACCTAACCCTAACCACCTTTATCTTTGTGTATTAGAGTCTTAGGCATTCCAAATTGGTTTTTTGTTGTAGCATTTGTTCAGTGTAATCGTTAGACAGTCATCCTGCGCCGCATTTAGGCCATTTCTAGTCTAGTTGTAATCAGTTATTTTTAGTTTCATAATTACGTAATTTTATTCCATTTGTAAAAATTTTCATGTCTTCGTTTTTCGTGCTGATTTTGTAACCTAACCTAACCTAACCTAACCTATCCTAACCTAACCCTAACCACCTATATCTTTGTGTATTAGAGTCTTAAGCAATCCAAATTGGTTTTTTGTTGTAGCATTTGTTCAGTGTAATCGTTAGACAGTCATCCTGCGCCGCATTTAGGCCATTTCTAGTCTAGTTATTTTTAGTTTCATAATTACGTAATTTTATTCCATTTGTAAAACTTTTCATGTCTTCGTTTTTCGTGCTGATTTTGTAACCTAACCTAACCTAACCTAACCTATCCTAACATAACCCTAACCACCTATATCTTTGTGTATAAGAGTCTTAAGCATTCCAAATTGGTTTTTTGTTGTAGCATTTGTTCAGTGTAATCGTTAGACGGTCATCCTGCGCCGCATTTAGGCCATTTGTAGTCTAGTTGTAATCAGTTATTTTTAGTTTCATAATTACGTAATTTTATTCCATTTGTAAAAATTTTCATGTCTTCGTTTTTCGTGCTGATTTTGTAACCTAACCTTTTTTTTTTTTTTACATGGGGAAATGCCTACGCATACCCACCCCTGCGGGGGCAAGGGTGGGTTATGTCGGACTCGCACCGACTAAAACCCCATGGTGTTCCACCTTCGTCGCGTATGGCGGGGCCACGGGAACGCTGCACACCTCCGCGACCCCGCCTGCGCTGGCCGGCAAGCCGGCCCCTCCTTCGGGGGGAGGACATCCCCCTCTCCACCCCTCTCCTGCAAGGCGCGCCGGAACACGGACGCGCCTTCCATCTCGGCCTCCTCAGTAGGTGGGAAACGGACTCCCCCGAGTCCGCCTCCCAGAGGCCATGGGGGCCAGGAAAGCACTAAGCCAACCCAGCCCCCTGCGGCGGATCTGGTCTGCGGCTCCACCGCCGACCGATGTTCGGCCGCGGAGGACAGGGAGAGCGGCAACGAAACACCGACACTCCTCTTCCCCCGCGGCCCCACCACAGCCGCATCATGCGGTGCGACCCCCGCTTGAGTCGCGGAGGATAGGGAGAGCGGCAACGCAGTACCGACACTCCTCTCCCTCCGCGACTCCGCCTCGGCTACTGAGGGCGGGGAAGGCGGCCTCGCTCCGCCACTTCCACCCCAGCAGTCCACCGACACGCTTCCGAGGTGAGCTCATTATGAGCCCTCCCGAGCGGTGCCACCTCGGGCCGGCCATAGAGCGCCTTAGGCCGGCCATTTGGGTTCCTCTTAGCTTCACCGTGGGTGACCAAGCCACGGTTACTAAGCCCCCCCGCTACGACAAAGCGAGAACCCTTCGGGGGGGTGATTTTGTAACCTAACCTAACCTAACCCTAACCACCTATATCTTTGTGTATAAGAGTCTTAAGCATTCCAAATTGGTTTTTTGTAGTAGCATTTGTTCAGTGTAATCGTTAGACAGCCATCCTGCACCGCATTTAGGCCATTTCTCGTCTAGTTGTAATCAGTTATTTTTAGTTTCATAATTACGTAATTTTATTCCATTTGTAAAAATTTTCATGTCTTCGTTTTTCGTGCTGATTTTGTAACCTAACCTAACCTAACCTAACCTAACCTAACCTAACCCTAACCACCTTTATCTTTGTGTATTAGAGTCTTAAGCATTCCAAATTGGTTTTTTGTTGTAGCATTTGTTCAGTGTAATCGTTAGACAGTCATCCTGCGCCGCATTTAGGCCATTTCTAGTCTAGTTGTAATCAGTTATTTTTAGTTTCATAATTACGTAATTTTATTCCATTTGTAAAAATTTTCATGTCTTCGTTTTTCGTGCTGATTTTGTAACCTAACCTAACCTAACCTAACCTAACCTAACCTTACCCTAACCACCTATATCTTTGTGTATTAGAGTCTTAAGCAATCCAAATTGGTTTTTTGTTGTAGCATTTGTTCAGTGTAATCGTTAGACAGTCATCCTGCGCCGCATTTAGGCCATTTCTAGTCTAGTTATTTTTAGTTTCATAATTACGTAATTTTATTCCATTTGTAAAACTTTTCATGTCTTCGTTTTTCGTGCTGATTTTGTAACCTAACCTAACCTATCCTAACATAACCCTAACCACCTATATCTTTGTGTATAAGAGTCTTAAGCATTCCAAATTGGTTTTTTGTTGTAGCATTTGTTCAGTGTAATCGTTAGACAGTCATCCTGCGCCGCATTTAGGCCATTTCTAGTCTAGTTGTAATCAGTTATTTTTAGTTTCATAATTACGTAATTTTATTCCATTTGTAAAAATTTTCATGTCTTCGTTTTTCGTGCGGATTTTGTAACCTAACCTTTTTTTTTTTTTTACATGGGGAAATGCCTACGCATACCCACCCCTGCGGGGGCAAGGGTGGGTTATGTCGGACTCGCACCGACTAAAACCCCATGGTGTTCCACCTTCGTCGCGTATGGCGGGGCCACGGGAACGCTATCGCACACCTCCGCGACCCCGCCTGCGCTGGCCGGCAAACCGGCCTCTTCTCCGGGGAGGACATCCCCTCTCCACCCTCTCAGGCAAGGGGCGCCGGAACACGGACGCGCCTTCCATCTCGGCCTCCTCTGTAGGTGGGAAACGGACTCCCCGAGTCCGCCTCCCAGAGGCCATGGGGCCAGGAAAGCACTAAGCCAACCCAGCCCCCTGCGGCGGATCTGGTCTGCGGCTCCACCGCCGACCGATGTTCGGCCGCGGAGGACAGGGAGAGCGGCAACGAAACACCGACACTCCTCTTCCCCCGCGGCCCCACCACAGCCGCATCATGCGGTGCGACCCCCGCTTGAGTCGCGGAGGATAGGGAGAGCGGCAACGCAGTACCGACACTCCTCTCCCTCCGCGACTCCGCCTCGGCTACTGAGGGCGGGGAAGGCGGCCTCGCTCCGCCACTTCCGCCCCCAGCAGTCCACCGACACGCTTCCGAGGCGAGCTCGTTACGAGCCCACCCGGAGCGGCCTCCTCGGGCCGGCCACAGAGCGCCTTAGGCCGGCCATTTGGGTTCCTCTTAGCTTCACCGTGGGTGACCAAGCCACGGTTACTAAGCCCCCCCGCTACGACAAAGCGAGAACCCTTCGGGGGGGGTTGTAACCTAACCTAACCTCACCTAACCACCTATATCTTTGTGTATTAGAGTCTTAAGCATTCCAAATTGGTTTTTTGATGTAGCATTTGTTCAGTGTAATCGTTAGACAGCCATCCTGCACCGCAGTTAGGCCATTTCTCGTCTAGTTGTAATCAGTTATTTTTAGTTTCATAATTACGTAATTTTATTCCATTTGTAAAAATTTTCATGTCTTCGTTTTTACGTGCTGATTTTGTAACCTAACCTAACCTTACCTAACCTTTTTTTTTTTTTTTTTTACATGGGGAAATGCCTACGCATACCCACCTGCGGGGGCAAGGATGGGTTATGTCAGACTCGCACCGACTAAATCCCCATGGTGTTCCACCTTCGTCGCGTATGGCGGAGCCACGGGAACGCTTTCCCACACCTCCGCGACCCCGCCTGCGCTGGCCGGCAAACCGGCCTCTTCTCCGGGGGAGGACATCTCCCTCTCCACCCTCTCAGGCAAGGGGCGCCGGAACACGGACGCGCCTTCCATCTCGGCCTCCTCTGTAGTTGGGAAACGGACTCCCCCGAGTCCGCCCCCCAGAGGCCATGGGGGCCAGGAAAGCACTAAGCCAACCCAGCCCCCTGCAGTGGATCTGGTCTGCGGCTCCACCGCCGACCGATGTTCGGCCGCGGAGGACAGGAGAGCGGCAACGAAACACCGACACTCCTCTTCCCCCGCGGCCCCACCACAGCCGCATCATGCGGTGCGACCCCCGCTTGAGTCGCGGAGGATAGGGAGAGCGGCAACGAAACACCGACACTCCTCTCCCTCCGCGACTCCGCCTCGGCTACTGAGGGCGGGGAAGGCGGCCTCGCTCCGCCACTTCCGCCCCCAGCAGTCCACCGACACGCATCCAAGGTTAGCTCATAAAGAGCCCACCCGGAGCGGCCACCTCGGGCCGGCCTCAGAGCGCCTTAGGCCGGCCATTTGGGTTCCTCTTAGCTTCACCGTGGGTGACCAAGCCACGGTTACTAAGCCCCCCCGCTACGACAAAGCGAGAACCCTTCGGGGGGGTTCTAACCTTTTTTTTTTTTTACATGGGGAAATGCCTACGCATACCCACCTGCGGGGGCAAGAGTGGGTTATGTCGGACTTGCACCGACTAAAACCCCATGGTGTTCCACCTTCGTCGCGTATGGCGGAGCCACGGGAACGCTTTCGCACACCTCCGCGACCCCGCCTGCGCTGGCCGGCAAACCGGCCTCTTCTCCGGGGAGGACATCCCCTCTCCACCCTCTCAGGCAAGGGGCGCCGGAACACGGACGCGCCTTCCATCTCGGCCTCCTCTGTAGGTGGGAAGCGGACTCCCCGAGTCCGCCCCCAGAGGCCATGGGGGCCAGGAAAGCACTAAGCCAACCCAGCCCCTGCGGCGGATCTGGTGATAGGCTCCGCCGCCAGCCAATGTTCGGCCGCGGAGGACAGGGAGAGCGGCAGGATCAACCACACTCCACTGAACCCGCGGCCCCACCACAGCCGCATCATGCGGTGCGACCCCGCTTGAGTCGCGGAGGATAGGAGAGCGGCAACGAAACACCGACACTCCTCTCCCTCCGCGACTCCGCCTCGGCTGCGGATGGTGCGTAAGGCGGTCTCACTCCGTCCATCCGCACCCCGCAGCCCACCGACACGCATCCAGGGCGGGCCCAGCTCCAGCCCGCCCGGAGCGGCCTCCTCGGGCCGGCCACAGAGCGCCTTAGGCCGGCCATTTGGGTTCCTCTTAGCTTCACCGTGGTGACTGCCACGGTTACTAAGCCCCCGCTACGACAAAGCGAGAACCCTTCGGGGGTTGTAACCTAACCTAACCTAACCTAACCTAACCTCACCTAACCACCTATATCTTTGTGTATTAGAGTCTTAAGCATTCCAAATTGGTTTTTGATGTAGCATTTGTTCAGTGTAATCGTTAGACAGCCATCCTGCACCGCAGTTAGGCCATTTCTAGTCTAGTTGTAATCAGTTATTTTAGTTTCATAATTACGTAATTTTATTCCATTTGTAAAATTTTCATGTCTTCGTTTTTCGTGCTGATTTTGTAACCCAACCTAACCTAACCTAACCTAACCTTTTTTTTTTTTTACATGGGGAAATGCCTACGCATACCCACCTGCGGGGGCAAGGGTGGGTTATGTCGGACTTGCACCGACTAAAACCCCATGGTGTTCCACCTTCGTCGCGTATGGCGGAGCCACGGGAACGCTTTCCCACACCTCCGCGACCCCGCCTGCGCTGGCCGGCAAACCGGCCTCTTCTCCGGGGAGGACATCCCCTCTCCACCCTCTCAGGCAAGGGGCGCCGGAACACGGACGCGCCTTCCATCTCGGCCTCCTCTGTAGGTGGGAAGCGGACTCCCCGAGTCCGCCCCCAGAGGCCATGGGGCCAGGAAAGCACTAAGCCAACCCAGCCCCCTGCAGTGGATCTGGTCTGCGGCTCCACCGCCGACCGATGTTCGGCCGCGGAGGACAGGGAGAGCGGCAACGAAACACCGACACTCCTCTTCCCCCGCGGCCCCACCACAGCCGCATCATGCGGTGCGACCCCCGCTTGAGTCGCGGAGGATAGGGAGAGCGGCAACGAAACACCGACACTCCTCTCCCTCCGCGACTCCGCCTCGGCTACTGAGGGCGGGAAAGACGGCCTCGCTCCGCCACATCCGCCCCCAGCAGTCCACCGACACGCATCCGAGGTTGGCTCATAAAGAGCCCACCCGGAGCGGCCACCTCGGGCCGGCCTCAGAGCGCCTTAGGCCGGCCATTTGGGTTCCTCTTAGCTTCACCGTGGGTGACCAAGCCACGGTTACTAAGCCCCCCCGCTACGACAAAGCGGGAACCCTTCGGGGGGGAACCTTTTTTTTTTTTTACATGGGGAAATGCCTACGCATACCCACCTGCGGGGGCAAGGGTGGGTTATGTCGGACTTGCACCGACTAAAACCCCATGGTGTTCCACCTTCGTCGCGTATGGCGGAGCCACGGGAACGCTTTCGCACACCTCCGCGACCCCGCCTGCGCTGGCCGGCAAACCGGCCTCTTCTCCGGGGAGGACATCCCCTCTCCACCCTCTCAGGCAAGGGGCGCCGGAACACGGACGCGCCTTCCATCTCGGCCTCCTCTGTAGGTGGGAAGCGGACTCCCCGAGTCCGCCCCCAGAGGCCATGGGGGCCAGGAAAGCACTAAGCCAACCCAGCCCCTGCGGCGGATCTGGTGATAGGCTCCGCCGCCAGCCAATGTTCGGCCGCGGAGGACAGGAGAGCGGCAGGATCAACCACACTCCACTGAACCCGCGGCCCCACCACAGCCGCATCATGCGGTGCGACCCCGCTTGAGTCGCGGAGGATAGGAGAGCGGCAACGAAACACCGACACTCCTCTCCCTCCGCGACTCCGCCTCGGCTGCGGATGGTGCGTAAGGCGGTCTCACTCCGTCCATCCGCACCCCGCAGCCCACCGACACGCATCCAGGGCGGGCCCAGCTCCAGCCCGCCCGGAGCGGCCTCCTCGGGCCGGCCTTAGAGCGCCTTAGGCCGGCCTAAGAGCGCCTTAGGCCGGCCATTTGGGTTCCTCTTAGCTTCACCGTGGTTAACTCCACACCACGGTTACTAAGCCCCCCCGCTACGACAAAGCGGGAACCCTTCGGGGAACCTAACCTAACCACCTATATCTTGTGTATTAGAGTCTTAAGCATTCCAAATTGGTTTTTGTTGTAGCATTTGTTCAGTGTAATCGTTAGACGGTCATCCTGCGCCGCATTTAGCCATTTCTAGTCTAGTTGTAATCAGTTATTTTAGTTTCCATAATTACGTAATTTTATTCCATTTGTAAAAATTTTCATGTCTTCGTTTTTCGTGCTGATTTTGTAACCTAAACTAACCTAACCTATCTAACCTAACCTAACCTAACCTAACCTAACCTAACCTAACCTAACCTAACCTAACCTAACCTAACCTATCTAACCTAACCTAACCTAACCTAACCTAACCTAACTCTAACCTAACCTAACCTAACCTAACCTTAACCTAACCTAACCTAACCTAACCTAACTCTAACCCTAACCACCTATATCTTGTGTATTAGAGTCTTAAGCATTCCAAATTGGTTTTTGTTGCAGCATTTGTTCAGTGTAATCGTTAGACAGTCATCCTGCGCCGCAATTAGGCCATTTCTGAATCTAGTTGTAATCAGTTATTTTAGTTTCCATAATTACGTAATTTTATTCCATTTGTATAAATTTTCATGTCTTCGTTTTTCGTGCTGATTTTGTAACCTAACCTAACCTATCTAACCTAACCTAACTCTAACCTAACCTAACCTAACCTAACCTAACCCTAACCACCTTTATCTTTGTGCATTAGAGTCTTAGGCATTCCAAATTGGTTTTTGTTGCAGCATTTGTTCAGTGTAATCGTTAGACAGTCATCCTGCGCCGCAATTAGGCCATTTCTAGTCTAGTTGTAATCAGTTATTTTAGTTTCCATAATTACGTAATTTTATTCCATTTGTAAAAATTTTCATGTCTTCGTTTTTCGTGCTGATTTTGTAACCTAACCTAACCACCTATATCTTGTGTATTAGAGTCTTAGGCATTCCAAATTGGTTTTTGTTGCAGCATTTGTTCAGTGTAATCGTTAGACGGTCATCCTGCGCCGCATTTAGGCCATTTCTAGTCTAGTTGTAATCAGTTATTTTAGTTTCATAATTACGCAATTTTATTCCATTTGTAAAAATTTTCATGTCTTCGTTTTTCGTGCTGATTTTGTAACCTTAACCTAACCTAACCTATCTAACCTAACCTAACCTTAACCTAACCTAACCTAACCTAACCTATCTAACCTAACCTAACCTAACCTAACCTTAACCTAACCTAACCTTAACCTAACCTAACCTAACCTAACCCTAACCACCTTTATCTTTGTGCATTAGAGTCTTAGGCATTCCAAATTGGTTTTTGTTGCAGCATTTGTTCAGTGTAATCGTTAGACGGTCATCCTGCGCCGCATTTAGGCCATTTCTAGTCTAGTTGTAATCAGTTATTTTAGTTTCATAATTACGCAATTTTATTCCATTTGTAAAAATTTTCATGTCTTCGTTTTTCGTGCTGATTTTGTAACCTAACCTAACCTAACCTAACCTAACCTAACCTAACCTAACCTAACCTAACCTAACCTAACCTAACCTAACCTAACCTAACCTAACCTAACCTAACCTAACCTAACCTAACTCTA
Organism: Teinopalpus imperialis; assembly: GCA_029286865.1. NCBI lineage: Eukaryota > Metazoa > Arthropoda > Insecta > Lepidoptera > Papilionidae > Teinopalpus > Teinopalpus imperialis. The sequence goes on from JAGSMU010000124.1 coordinate 62,615, forward strand.
ACCTAACCTAACCTAACCTAACCTAACCACCTTTATCTTTGTGTATTAGAGTCTTAGGCATTCCAAATTGGTTTTTGTTGCAGCATTTGTTCAGTGTAATCGTTAGACGGTCATCCTGCGCCGCATTTAGGCCATTTCTGAATCTAGTTGTAATCAGTTATTTTAGTTTCCATAATTACGTAATTTTATTCCATTTGTAAAAATTTTCATGTCTTCGTTTTTCGTGCTGATTTTGTAACCTAAACTAACCTAACCTAACCTAACCTAACCTAACCTAACCCTAACCACCTAAATCTTTGTGTATTAGAGTCTTACATTCCAAATTGGTTTTTGTTGCAGCATTTGTTCAGTGTAATCGTTAGACAGTCATCCTGCGCCGCAATTAGGCCATTTCTGAATCTAGTTGTAATCAGTTATTTTAGTTTCATAATTACGTAATTTTATTCCATTTGTAAAAATTTTCATGTCTTCGTTTTTCGTGCTGATTTTGTAACCCAACCTAACCTAACCTATCCTAACCTAACCTAACCTAACCTAACCTAACCTAACCTAACCACCTATATCTTGTGTATTAGAGTCTTAGGCATTCCAAATTGGTTTTTGTTGTAGCATTTGTTCAGTGTAATCGTTAGACGGTCATCCTGCGCCGCATTTAGCCATTTCTAGTCTAGTTGTAATCAGTTATTTTAGTTTCATAATTACGTAATTTTATTCCATTTGTAAAAATTTTCATGTCTTCGTTTTTCGTGCTGATTTTGTAACCTAAACTAACCTAACCTAACCTATCCTAACCTAACCTAACCTAACCTAACCTTAACCTAACCTATCCTAACCTAACCTATCCTAACCCTAACCACCTTTATCTTTGTGTATTAGAGTCTTAGGCATTCCAAATTGGTTTTTGTTGTAGCATTTGTTCAGTGTAATCGTTAGACAGTCATCCTGCGCCGCATTTAGCCATTTCTAGTCTAGTTGTGATCAGTTATTTTAGTTTCATAATTACGTAATTTTATTCCATTTGTAAAAATTTTCATGTCTTCGTTTTTCGTGCTGATTTTGTAACCTAACCTAACCTAACCTAACCTAACCTAACCTAACCCTAACCACCTTTATCTTTGTGTATTAGAGTCTTAAGCATTCCAAATTGGTTTTTTGTTGTAGCATTTGTTCAGTGTAATCGTTAGACAGTCATCCTGCGCCGCATTTAGGCCATTTCTAGTCTAGTTGTAATCAGTTATTTTAGTTTCATAATTACGTAATTTTATTCCATTTGTAAAAATTTTCATGTCTTCGTTTTTCGTGCTGATTTTGTAACCTAACTCTAACCTAACCTATCCTAACCTAACCCTAACCACCTATATCTTGTGTATTAGAGTCTTAAGCATTCCAAATTGGTTTTTGTTGTAGCATTTGTTCAGTGTAATCGTTAGATAGTCATCCTGCGCCGCATTTAGGCCATTTCTAGTCTAGTTGTAATCAGTTATTTTAGTTTCATAATTACGTAATTTTATTCCATTTGTAAAAATTTTCATGTCTTCGTTTTTCGTGCTGATTTTGTAACCTTAACCTAACCTAACCCTAACCACCTATATCTTGTGTATTAGAGTCTTAAGCATTCCAAATTGGTTTTTGTTGCAGCATTTGTTCAGTGTAATCGTTAGACAGTCATCCTGCGCCGCAATTAGGCCATTTCTAGTCTAGTTGTAATCAGTAATTTTTAGTTTCATAATTACGCAATTTTATTCCATTTGTAAAAATTTTCATGTCTTCGTTTTTCGTGCTGATTTTGTAACCTAACCTATCTAACCTAACCTAACCTAACCCTAACCACCTAAATCTTTGTGTATTAGAGTCTTAAGCATTCCAAATTGGTTTTTGTTGTAGCATTTGTTCAGTGTAATCGTTAGGCAGTCATCCTGCGCCGCATTTAGCCATTTCTAGTCTAGTTATAATCAGTTATTTTTAGTTTCATAATTACGCAATTTTATTCCATTTGTAAAAATTTTCATGTCTTCATTTTTCGTGCTGATTTTGTAACCTAACCTAACCTAACCTTAACCACCTATATCTTTGTGTATTAGAGTCTTAGGCATTCCAAATTGGTTTTTGTTGTAGCATTTGTTCAGTGTAATCGTTAGACAGCCATCCTGCACCGCATTTAGGCCATTTCTAGTCTAGTTATAATCAGTTATTTTAGTTTCCATAATTACGTAATTTTATTCCATTTGTAAAAATTTTCATGTCTTCATTTTTCGTGCTGATTTTGTAACCTAACCTAACCCTAACCACCTAAATCTTTGTGTATTAGAGTCTTAAGCATTCAAATTGGTTTTTGTTGTAGCATTCGTTCAGTGTAATCGTTAGGCAGTCATCCTGCCCCGCATTTAGGCCATTTCTAGTCTAGTTGTAATCAGTTATTTTAGTTTCATAATTACGTAATTTTATTCCATTTGTAAAAATTTTCATGTCTTCGTTTTTCGTGCTGATTTTGTAACCTAACCTATCCTAACCTAACCTAACCTAACCTAACCACCTATATCTTTGTGTATTAGAGTCTTAGGCATTCCAAATTGGTTTTTTGTTGTAGCATTTGTTCAGTGTAATCGTTAGACAGTCATCCTGCGCCGCATTAAGGCCATTTCTAGTCTAGTTGTAATCAGTTATTTTTAGTTTCATAATTACGTAATTTTATTCCATTTGTAAAAATTTTCATGTCTTCGTTTTTCGTGCTGATTTTGTAACCTAACCTATCCTAACATAACCCTAACCACCTATATCTTTGTGTATAAGAGTCTTAAGCATTCCAAATTGGTTTTTTGTTGTAGCATTTGTTCAGTGTAATCGTTAGACGGTCATCCTGCGCCGCATTTAGGCCATTTCTAGTCTAGTTGTAATCAGTTATTTTTAGTTTCATAATTACGTAATTTTATTCCATTTGTAAAAATTTTCATGTCTTCGTTTTTCGTGCTGATTTTGTAACCTAACCTAACCTAACCTAACCTAACCTAACCTTAACCTAACCTAACCCTAACCACCTATATCTTGTGTATTAGAGTCTTAAGCATTCCAAATTGGTTTTTTGTTGTAGCATTTGTTCAGTGTAATCGTTAGACAGCCATCCTGCACCGCATTTAGGCCATTTCTCGTCTAGTTGTAATCAGTTATTTTTAGTTTCATAATTACGTAATTTTATTCCATTTGTAAAAATTTTCATGTCTTCGTTTTTCGTGCTGATTTTGTAACCTAACCTAACCTAACCTAACCTATCCTAACCCTAACCACCTATATCTTTGTGTATAAGAGTCTTAAGCATTCCAAATTGGTTTTTTGTTGTAGCATTTGTTCAGTGTAATCGTTAGACAGTCATCCTGCGCCGCATTTAGGCCATTTCTAGTCTAGTTATAATCAGTTATTTTTAGTTTCATAATTACGCAATTTTATTCCATTTGTAAAAATTTTCATGTCTTCGTTTTTCGTGCTGATTTTGTAACCTAACCTTAACCTAACCTAATCCTATCCTAACCTAACCTAACCACCTATATCTTTTGTGTGTATTAGAGTCTTAAGCATTCCAAATTGGTTTTTGTTGTAGCATTTGTTCAGTGTAATCGTTAGACAGTCATCCTGCGCCGCATTTAGGCCATTTCTAGTCTAGTTATAATCAGTTATTTTTAGTTTCATAATTACGTAATTTTATTCCATTTGTAAAAATTTTCATGTCTTCGTTTTTCGTGCTGATTTTGTAACCCAACCTAACCTAACCTAACCTTAACCTAACCTATCCTAACCTAACCCTAACCACCTTTACCTTTGTGTATTAGAGTCTTAGGCATTCCAAATTGGTTTTTTGTTGTAGCATTTGTTCAGTGTAATCGTTAGACAGTCATCCTGCGCCGCATTTAGGCCATTTCTAGTCTAGTTGTAATCAGTTATTTTTAGTTTCATAATTACGTAATTTTATTCCATTTGTAAAAATTTTCATGTCTTCTGTTTTTCGTGCTGATTTTGTAACCTAACCTATCCTAACCTAACCTATCTAACCTAACCTAACCTAACCTAACTCTAACCTAACCTAACCACCTTTATCTTTGTGTATTAGAGTCTTAGGCATTCCAAATTGGTTTTTTGTTGTAGCATTTGTTCAGTGTAATCGTTAGACAGTCATCCTGCGCCGCATTTAGGCCATTTCTAGTCTAGTTGTAATCAGTTATTTTTAGTTTCATAATTACGTAATTTTATTCCATTTGTAAAAATTTTCATGTCTTCGTTTTTCGTGCTGATTTTGTAACCCAACCTAACCTAACCTAACCTAACCCTAACCACCTATATCTTTGTGTATTAGAGTCTTAAGCATTCCAAATTGGTTTTTGTTGTAGCATCTGTTCAGTGTAATCGTTAGGCAGTCATCCTGCGCCGCATTTAGGCCATATTTCTAGTCTAGTTGTAATCAGTTATTTTTAGTTTCATAATTACGTAATTTTATTCCATTTGTAAAAATTTTCATGTCTTCGTTTTTCGTGCTGGATTTTGTAACCTAACCTAACCTAACCTTAACCTAACCTAATCCTATCCTAACCTAACCTAACCTAACCACCTTTATCTTTGTGCATTAGAGTCTTAGGCATTCCAAATTGGTTTTTGTTGTAGCATCTGTTCAGTGTAATCGTTAGGCAGTCATCCTGCCCCGCATTTAGGCCATTTCTGAATCTAGTTGTAATCAGTTATTTTTAGTTTCCATAATTACGTAATTTTATTCCATTTGTAAAAATTTTCATGTCTTCGTTTTTCGTGCTGGATTTTGTAACCTAACCTAACCTTAACCTAACCTAACCTAACCTTATCCTAACCTAACCCTAAACACCTATATCTTTGTGTATTAGAGTCTTAAGCATTCCAAATTGGTTTTTGTTGTAGCATTTGTTCAGTGTAATCGTTAGACAGTCATCCCAGCCGCATTTAGGCCATTTCTAGTCTAGTTGTAATCAGTTATTTTTAGTTTCATAATTACGCAATTTTATTCCATTTGTAAAAATTTTCATGTCTTCGTTTTTCAAAGGATTTTGTAACCTAACCTATCCTAACCTAACCCTAACCACCTATATCTTTGTGTATTAGAGTCTTAAGCATTCCAAATTGGTTTTTGTTGCAGCATTTGTTCAGTGTAACTGTTAGACAGTCATCCTGCGCCGCATTTAGCCATTTCTAGTCTAGTTGTAATCAGTTATTTTTAGTTTCATAATTACGTAATTTTATTCCATTTGTAAAAATTTTCATGTCTCGTTTTTCGTGCTGATTTTGTATCCCAACCTAACCTAACCTAACCTATCCTAACCTAACCTAACCTAACCCTAAACACCTATATCTTTGTGTATAAGAGTCTTAAGCATTCCAAATTGGTTTTTGTTGTAGCATTTGTTCAGTGTAATCGTTAGACAGTCATCCCAGCCGCATTTAGGCCATTTCTAGTCTAGTTGTAATCAGTTATTTTTAGTTTCATAATTACGTAATTTTATTCCATTTGTAAAAATTTTCATGTCTTCGTTTTTCGTCCTGATTTTGTAACCTAACCTAACCTAACCTAACCTATCCTAACCTAACCCTAACCACCTATATCTTTGTGTATTAGAGTCTTAAGCATTCCAAATTGGTTTTTTGTTGTAGCATTTGTTCAGTGTAATCGTTAGGCAGTCATCCTGCCCCGCATTTAGGCCATTTCTAGTCTAGTTGTAATCAGTTATTTTTAGTTTCATAATTACGTAATTTTATTCCTTTTGTAAAAATTTTCATGTCTTTGTTTTTCGTGCTGATTTTGTAACCTTACCTAACCTAACCTAACCTATCCTAACCTAACCCTAAACACCTATATCTTTGTGTATTAGAGTCTTAAGCATTCCAAATTGGTTTTTTGTTGTAGCATTTGTTCAGTGTAATCGTTAGACAGTCATCCTGCGCCGCAATTAGGCCATTTCTAGTCTAGTTGTAATCAGTAATTTTTAGTTTCATAATTACGTAATTTTATTCTATTTGTAAAAATTTTCATGTTTTCGTTTTTCGTGCTGATTTTGTAACCTAACTCTAACCTAACCTAACCCTAACCACCTATATCTTTGTGTATTAGAGTCTTAAGCATTCCAAATTGGTTTTTGTTGTAGCATTTGTTCAGTGTAATCGTTAGACAGTCATCCCAGCCGCATTTAGGCCATTTCTAGTCTAGCTGTAATCAGTAATTTTAGTTTCATAATTACGCAATTTTATTCCATTTGTAAAAATTTTCATGTCTTCGTTTTTCGTGCTGATTTTGTAACCCAACCTAACCTAACCTTTTACATGGGGAAATGCCTACGCATACCCACTTCTGCGGGGCAAGGATGGGTTATGTCGGACTCGCACCGACTAAAACCCCATGGTGTTCCACCTTCGTCGCGTATGGCGGGGCCACGGGAACGCTTTCGCACACCTCCGCGACCCGCCTGCGCTGGCCGGCAAGCCGGCCCTCCTTCGGGGAGGACATCCCCCTCTCCACCCCTCTCCTGCAAGGCGCGCCGGAACACGGACGCGCCTTCCATCTCGGCCTCCTCTGTTGGTGGGAAACGGACTCCCCCGAGTCCGCCCCCCAGAGGCCATGGGGGCCAGGAAAGCACGAAGCCAACCCAGCCCCCTGCGGCGGATCTGGTCTGCGGCTCCACCGCCGACCGATGTTCGGCCGCGGAGGACAGGGAGAGCGGCAACGAAACACCGACACTCCTCTTCCCCCGCGGCCCCACCACAGCCGCATCATGCGGTGCGACCCCCGCTTGAGTCGCGGAGGATAGGGAGAGCGGCAACGAAACACCGACACTCCTCTCCCTCCGCGACTCCGCCTCGGCTACTGAGGGCGGGGAAGGCGGCCTCGCTCCGCCATTTCCACCCCCAGCAGTCCACCGACACGCATCCGAGGTTGGCTTATAACGAGCCCACCCGAGTGCTGTTCGGCCGGCCTCAGAGCGCCTTAGGCCGGCCATTTGGGTTCCTCTTAGCTTCACCGTGGGTGACCAAGCCACGGTTACTAAGCCCCCCCGCTACGACAAAGCGAGAACCCTTCGGGAGGGAACCTAACCTAACCTAACCTATCCTAACCTAACCCTAAACACCTATATCTTTGTGTATTAGAGTCTTAAGCATTCCAAATTGGTTTTTTGTTGTAGCATTTGTTCAGTGTAATCGTTAGACAGTCATCCTGCGCCGCATTTAGGCCATTTCTAGTCTAGTTGTAATCAGTTATTTTTAGTTTCATAATTACGTAATTTTATTCCATTTGTAAAAATTTTCATGTTTTCGTTTTTCGTGCTGATTTTGTAACCTAACCTAACCTAACCCTAACCACCTATATCTTTGTGTATTAGAGTCTTAAGCATTCCAAATTGGTTTTTTGTTGTAGCATTTGTTCAGTGTAATCGTTAGACAGTCATCCTGCAGCCGCATTTAGGCCATTTCTGAATCTAGTTGTAATCAGTTATTTTTAGTTTCCATAATTACGTAATTTTATTCCATTTGTAAAAATTTTCATGTCTTCGTTTTTCGTGCTGATTTTGTAACCTAACTCTAACCTATCCTAACCTAACCTAACCACCTATATCTTTGTATTAGAGTCTTAAGCATTCAAATTGGATTTTGTTGTAGCATTTGTTCAGTGTAATCGTTAGACAGTCATCCTGCGCCGCAATTAGGCCATTTCTAGTCTAGTTGTAATCAGTAATTTTTAGTTTCATAATTACGTAATTTTATTCTATTTGTAAAAATTTTCATGTCTTCATTTTTCGTGCTGATTTTGTAACCTTACCTAACCTAACCTAACTCTAACCTATCCTAACCTAACCTTAACCTAACCTAACCTAACCACCTATATCTTTGTGTATTAGAGTCTTAAGCAATCCAAATTGGTTTTTTGTTGTAGCATTTGTTCAGTGTAATCGTTAGGCAGTCATCCTGCCCCGCATTTAGGCCATTTCTAGTCTAGTTGTAATCAGTTATTTTTAGTTTCATAATTACGTAATTTTATTCCATTTGTAAAAATTTTCATGTTTTCGTTTTTCGTGCTGATTTTGTAACCTAACCTAACCTAACCTAACCTATCCTAACCTAACCCTAAACACCTATATCTTTGTGTATTAGAGTCTTAAGCATTCCAAATTGGTTTTTTGTTGTAGCATTTGTTCAGTGTAATCGTTAGACAGTCATCCTGCGCCGCATTTAGGCCATTTCTAGTCTAGTTGTAATCAGTTATTTTTAGTTTCATAATTACGTAATTTTATTCCATTTGTAAAAATTTTCATGTCTTCGTTTTTCGTGCTGGATTTTGTAACCTAACCTAACCTAACTCTAACTCTATCCTAACCTAACCTAACCCTAACCACCTTTATCTTTGTGTATTAGGAGTCTTAAGCATTCCAAATTGTTTTTGTTGTAGCATTTGTTCAGTGTAATCGTTAGACAGTCATCCTGCGCCGCATTTAGGCCATTTCTAGTCTAGTTGTAATCAGTTATTTTTAGTTTCATAATTACGCAATTTTATTCCATTTGTAAAAATTTTCATGTCTTCGTTTTTCGTGCTGATTTTGTAACCTTAACCTATCCTAACTCTAACCCTAACCACCTATATCTTTTGTGTGTATTAGAGTCTTAAGCATTCCAAATTGGTTTTTGTTGTAGCATCCGTTCAGTGTAATCGTTAGGCAGTCATCCTGCGCCGCATTTAGGCCATTTCTAGTCTAGTTGTAATCAGTTATTTTTAGTTTCATAATTACGTAATTTTATTCCATTTGTAAAAATTTTCATGTCTTCGTTTTTCGTGCTGATTTTGTATCCTAACCTAACCTAACCTAACCTATCCTAACCTAACCCTAAACACCTATATCTTTGTGTATTAGAGTCTTAAGCATTCCAAATTGGTTTTTTGTTGTAGCATTTGTTCAGTGTAATCGTTAGACAGTCATCCTGTGCCGAATTTAGGCCATTTCTAGTCTAGTTGTAATCAGTTATTTTTAGTTTCATAATTACGTAATTTTATTCCATTTGTAAAAATTTTCATGTCTTCGTTTTTCGTCCTGATTTTGTAACCTAACCTAACCTAACCTAACCTATCCTAACCTAACCCTAACCACCTATATCTTTGTGTATTAGAGTCTTAAGCATTCCAAATTGGTTTTTTGTTGTAGCATTTGTTCAGTGTAATCGTTAGGCAGTCATCCTGCCCCGCATTTAGGCCATTTCTAGTCTAGTTGTAATTAGGTATTTTTAAGTTTCATAATTACGTAATTTTATTCCTTTTGTAAAAATTTTCATGTCTTTGTTTTTCGTGCTGATTTTGTAACCTTACCTAACCTAACCTAACCTATCCTAACCTAACCCTAAACACCTATATCTTTGTGTATTAGAGTCTTAAGCATTCCAAATTGGTTTTTTGTTGTAGCATTTGTTCAGTGTAATCGTTAGACAGTCATCCTGCGCCGCAATTAGGCCATTTCTAGTCTAGTTGTAATCAGTAATTTTTAGTTTCATAATTACGTAATTTTATTCTATTTGTAAAAATTTTCATGTTTTCGTTTTTCGTGCTGATTTTTTTAACCTAACCTAACCTAACCCTAACCACCTATATCTTTGTGTATTAGAGTCTTAAGCATTCCAAATTGGTTTTTTGTTGTAGCATTTGTTCAGTGTAATCGTTAGACAGTCATCCTGCGCCGCAATTAGGCCATTTCTAGTCTAGTTGTAATCAGTAATTTTTAGTTTCATAATTACGTAATTTTATTCCATTTGTAAAAATTTTCATGTCTTCGTTTTTCGTGCTGATTTTGTAACCTAACCTAACCTAACCTAACCTATCCTAACCTAACCCTAAACACCTATATCTTTGTGTATTAGAGTCTTAAGCATTCCAAATTGGTTTTTTGTTGTAGCATTTGTTCAGTGTAATCGTTAGACAGTCATCCCAGCCGCATTTAGGCCATTTCTAGTCTAGTTGTAATCAGTTATTTTTAGTTTCATAATTACGTAATTTTATTCCATTTGTAAAAATTTTCATGTTTTCGTTTTTCGTGCTGATTTTGTAACCTAACCTAACCTAACCCTAACCACCTATATCTTTTGTGTGTATTAGAGTCTTAAGCATTCCAAATTGGTTTTTGTTGTAGCATTTGTTCAGTGTGTAATCGTTAGGACAGTCATCCTGCGCCGCATTTAGGCCATTTCTAGTCTAGTTATTTTTAGTTTCATAATTACGTTAATTTATTCCATTTGTAAAAATTTTCATGTCTTCGTTTTTCGTGCTGATTTTGTAACCTAACCTAACCTAACCCTAACCACCTATATCTTTGTGTATTAGAGTCTTAAGCATTCCAAATTGGATTTTTGTTGTAGCATTTGTTCAGTGTAATCGTTAGACAGTCATCCTGCGCCGCAATTAGGCCATTTCTAGTCTAGTTGTAATCAGTAATTTTTAGTTTCATAATTACGTAATTTTATTCTATTTGTAAAAATTTTCATGTCTTCATTTTTCGTGCTGATTTTGTAACCTTACCTAACCTAACCTAACCTATCCTAACCTAACCTTAACCTAACCTAACCTAACCACCTATCTTTGTGTATTAGAGTCTTAAGCAATCCAAATTGGTTTTTTGTTGTAGCATTTGTTCAGTGTAATCGTTAGGCAGTCATCCTGCCCCGCATTTAGGCCATTTCTAGTCTAGTTGTAATCAGTTATTTTTAGTTTCATAATTACGTAATTTTATTCCATTTGTAAAAATTTTCATGTTTTCGTTTTTCGTGCTGATTTTGTAACCTAACCTAACCTAACCTAACCTATCCTAACCTAACCCTAAACACCTATATCTTTGTGTATTAGAGTCTTAAGCATTCCAAATTGGTTTTTTGTTGTAGCATTTGTTCAGTGTAATCGTTAGACAGTCATCCTGCGCCGCATTTAGGCCATTTCTAGTCTAGCTGTAATCAGTTATTTTTAGTTTCATAATTACGTAATTTTATTCCATTTGTAAAAATTTTCATGTCTTCGTTTTTCGTGCTGATTTTGTAACCTAACCTTAACCTAACCTAACCTTAACCTAACCTATCCTAACCTAACCTAACCTAACCCTAACCACCTTTATCTTTGTGTATTAGAGTCTTAGGCATTCCAAATTGGTTTTTTGTTGTAGCATTTGTTCAGTGTAATCGTTAGACAGTCATCCTGCGCCGCATTTAGGCCATTTCTAGTCTAGTTGTAATCAGTTATTTTTAGTTTCATAATTACGTACTTTATTCCATTTGTAAAAATTTTCATGTCTTCGTTTTTCGTGCTGATTTTGTAACCTAACCTAATCCTATCCTAACCTAACCCTAACCACCTATATCTTTGTGTATTAGAGTCTTAAGCATTCCAAATTGGTTTTTGTTGTAGCATCTGTTCAGTGTAATCGTTAGGCAGTCATCCTGCGCCGCATTTAGGCCATTTCTAGTCTAGTTGTAATCAGTTATTTTAGTTTCATAATTACGTAATTTTATTCCATTTGTAAAAATTTTCATGTCTTCGTTTTCGTGCTGATTTTGTAACTCAACCTAACCTAACCTAACCTATCCTAACTCTAACCCTAACCACCTATATCTTCGTGTATAAGAGTCTTAAGCATTCCAAATTGGTTTTTGTTGTAGCATTTGTTCAGTGTAATCGTTAGACGGTCATCCTGCGCCGCATTTAGGCCATATTTCTAGTCTAGTTGTAATTAGTTATTTTAGTTTCATAATTACGTAATTTTATTCCATTTGTAAAAATTTTCATGTCTTCGTTTTTCGTGTTGATTTTGTAACCTAACCTAACCTAACCCTAACCACCTAAATCTTTGTGTGTATTAGAGTCTTAAGCATTCCAAATTGGTTTTTGTTGTAGCATTTGTTCAGTGTAATCGTTAGACAGTCATCCTGCGCCGCATTTAGGCCATTTCTAGTCTAGTTGTAATCAGTTATTTTAGTTTCCATAATTACGTAATTTTATTCCATTTGTATAAATTTTCATGTCTTCGTTTTTCGTGCTGATTTTGTAACCTAAACTAACCTAACCCTAACCACCTAAATCTTTGTGTATTAGAGTCTTAAGCATTCCAAATTGGTTTTTTGTTGTAGCATTTGTTCAGTGTAATCGTTAGACAGTCATCCTGCGCCGCATTTAGGCCATTTCTAGTCTAGTTGTAATCAGTTATTTTTAGTTTCATAATTACGTAATTTTATTCCATTTGTAAAAATTTTCATGTCTTCGTTTTTCGTGCTGATTTTGTAACCTAACCTAACCTAACCTAACCTATCCTAACCTAACCCTAACCACCTTTATCTTTGTGCATTAGAGTCTTAGGCATTCCAAATTGGTTTTTTGTTGTAGCATTCGTTCAGTGTAATCGTTAGGCAGTCATCCTGCCCCGCATTTAGGCCATTTCTAGTCTAGTTGTAATCAGTTATTTTTAGTTTCATAATTACGTAATTTTATTCCATTTATAAAAATTTTCATGTCTTCGTTTTTTCGTGCTGATTTTGTAACCTAACCTTATCTAACCTAACCTATCCTAACCTAACCTAACCTAACCCTAACCACCTATATCTTTGTGTATAAGAGTCTTAAGCATTCCAAATTGGTTTTTGTTGTAGCATTTGTTCAGTGTAATCGTTAGACGGTCATCCTGCGCCGCATTTAGGCCATATTTCTAGTCTAGTTGTAATCAGTTATTTTAGTTTCATAATTACGTAATTTTATTCCATTTGTAAAAATTTTCATGTCTCGTTTTTCGTGCTGATTTTGTAACCTAACCTAACCTAACCTAACTCTAACCTAACTCTAACCTAACCTAACCTAACTCTAACCCTAACCACCTATATCTTTGTGTATAAGAGTCTTAAGCATTCCAAATTGGTTTTTTGTTGTAGCATTTGTTCAGTGTAATCGTTAGACAGCCATCCTGCACCGCATTTAGGCCATTTCTCGTCTAGTTGTAATCAGTTTTTTTAGTTTCATAATTACGTAATTTTATTCCATTTGTAAAAATTTTCATGTCTTCGTTTTTCGTGCTGATTTTGTAACCTAACCTAACCTAACCTAACCTATCCTAACCCTAACCACCTATATCTTTGTGTATAAGAGTCTTAAGCATTCCAAATTGGTTTTTTGTTGTAGCATTTGTTCAGTGTAATCGTTAGACAGTCATCCTGCGCCGCATTTAGGCCATTTCTAGTCTAGTTATAATCAGTTATTTTAGTTTCATAATTACGTAATTTTATTCCATTTGTAAAAATTTTCATGTCTTCGTTTTTCGTGCTGATTTTGTAACCTAACCTATCCTAACCTAACCCTAACCACCTATATCTTTGTGTATTAGAGTCTTAAGCATTCCAAATTGGTTTTTTGTTGTAGCATTTGTTCAGTGTAATCGTTAGACAGTCATCCTGCGCCGCATTTAGCCATTTCTAGTCTAGTTGTAATCAGTTATTTTAGTTTCATAATTACGTAATTTTATTCCATTTGTAAAAATTTTCATGTCTTCGTTTTTCGTGCTGATTTTGTAACCTAACCTAACCTAACCTAACTCTATCCTAACCTAACCTAACCTAACCCTAACCACCTATATCTTTGTGTATTAGAGTCTTAAGCATTCCAAATTGGTTTTTGTTGTAGCATTTGTTCAGTGTAATAGTTAGACAGTCATCCTGCGCCGCATTTAGGCCATTTCTAGTCTAGTTGTAATCAGTTATTTTTAGTTTCATAATTACGTAATTTTATTCCATTTGTAAAAATTTTCATGTTTTCGTTTTTCGTGCTGATTTTGTAACCTAACCTAACCTTAACCCTAACCACCTATATATCTTTGTGTATTAGAGTCTTAAGCATTCCAAATTGGTTTTTGTTGTAGCATTTGTTCAGTGTAATCGTTAGACAGCCATCCTGCACCGCATTTAGGCCATTTCTAGTCTAGTTGTAATCAGTTATTTTAGTTTCCATAATTACGTAATTTTATTCCATTTGTAAAAATTTTCATGTTTTCGTTTTTCGTGCTGATTTTGTAACCTAACCTAACCTTAACCCTAACCACCTATATCTTTTGTGTGTATTAGAGTCTTAAGCATTCAAATTGGTTTTTGTTGTAGCATTTGTTCAGTGTAATCGTTAGACAGTCATCCTGCGCTGCATTTAGGCCATTTCTAGTCTAGTTGTAATCAGTTATTTTAGTTTCATAATTACGTAATTTTATTCCATTTGTAAAAATTTTCATGTCTTCGTTTTTCGTGCTGATTTTGTAACCTAACCTAACCTAACCCTAACCACCTATATCTTTGTGTATTAGAGTCTTAAGCATTCCAAATTGGTTTTTGTTGTAGCATTTGTTCAGTGTAATCGTTAGACAGTCATCCTGCGCCGCATTTAGGCCATTTCTAGTCTAGTTGTAATCAGTTAATTTTAGTTTCATAATTACGTAATTTTATTCCATTTGTAAAAATTTTCATGTCTTCGTTTTTCGTGCTGATTTTGTAACCTAACCTAACCTATCCTAACCTAACCCTAACCACCTATATCTTTGTGTATTAGAGTCTTAAGCATTCCAAATTGGTTTTTGTTGTAGCATTTGTTCAGTGTAATCGTTAGACAGTCATCCTGCGCCGCATTTAGCCATTTGTAGTCTAGTTGTAATCAGTTATTTTAGTTTCATAATTACGTAATTTTATTCCATTTGTAAAAATTTTCATGTCTTCGTTTTTCGTGCTGATTTTGTAACCTTAACCTAACCTAACCTAACCTTTTTTTTTTTTTAGCGTGGGGAAATGCCTACGCATACCCGCCCCGCGGGGACGAGGGCGGGTTATGTCGGACTCGCACCGACTAAAACCCCACGGTGGTCGCCACCAACGCTCGCGAGGGGTCGCGGGATCTCCGTTAGGAACGCAACCGCAACCCCTGCGCTTCGCTGGGATAGCCCGTCCCGGGGCGTGCGTGAAGATCGCACCCCAGAACCCTCACGGAACTATCACGACGACACGGTACCACGTCGTGCCGTCGTCCTCCTCGGGGTCGCTCATACTGGACGGTCGGAGCCCCCACTCCGATCGTCAGCGACCCGTAGGGCCCCGTTTACGGTAGGGGATCACCGATAGGAGGGCCGTGACGAGGCGCGCGAGCGCCGCGTCGGCCCTGTCTCCGAGCAGGATCGGTCCTCTCTGTCCTGCTCGGCAGCCTCCTTTCGGACCATTACGGTCTCGCAGAAGGAGGCTACGGCCCTCCACGCCGATTCCCCGCGCAGCATCGCCGACACGACTGCTGGCAGGGACAGGTTCCGTCCGATGTGACCGACCAAGACCCGCCGCTCGGCTTCCACGCCGGGCAAGCGGCGAGCGTGTGCGATGCGGAGTCTTGGTCGTTGCCGCCACAGTGGAAGCAATTCGCCGTCGCCTCGCGACCGATCCTACACAGGTAATCACCGAAGCAACCGTGCCCGGTGATCACCTGCGTAAGTCTGTAGGTGAGTCTTCCTCCTCGTCGCTGCATCCAGGCTTCGAAGACCGGCAGGAATGCTCCGACTACGCGTTTGCGCGCATACTGCTCCTCGCGGAGCCTTGCGCGCCACGTCGCGAATGCGATACGTCGTTCCTGCCGTTTTACCGCCTCGAGCGCCTCTTCTGGCTCGCCACCACCGCTCTGGCGTAGGACGCGAATCCGGTGATACACCCTCGCGTCCATGTCCGCCAGTATATCCAGAGGTGGAAAGCGAGCCAGGATCGTCGCCGCCTCAAACGATACCGTGCGGTATCCTCGTACGACCCGTATGGCCATCCTCCTCTGGACGCTGTAGATTTTCGTCCTACAGCGTCGGATGGCCAGCCTCTTCGCCCAGATGGGCGCCCCGTACAAGGCTACGGATCGTACGACCCCAGCGTAGAGGCGGCGGACTTCCTCACTCGGTCCCCCGAGATTGGGCAGCAGTCTGTGCATAGCACCCGCTACCCTCTCGATCCGGGGGGACCAGGCGCTCGAAATGCTCTTCGAAGCCCCAGCGACTGTCCAGAGTGAGGCCTAGGTACTTCATGTACCGCCCCACTCTGACTTCAGACTCACCTACTCGGACGCACGAGTCGGGTGGTTCCCTGCTGCGCGGCAGCTTGTGGAACCATAGCGCCTCGGTCTTGTGAGGCGCTACCTCCAGTCCCAACTCGTGGACTTTGGCGACGACGATTTCCGCCCCAAGCTCGGCGAGCTCCTTGGTCCTCTCGAAGGAGTCCCCGCTGGCGACCACCAACGTGTCGTCAGCATAACAGACGACATTAACGCCAGCGGGAGCTCGACTCGCAGAACAGAGTCGTAGGCGAGATTCCACAGTAACGGGCCCAAACTGACCCTGTGGAACCCCACACTGGATCTCCTCCGGATCCTCGTACCGTCTCGGTCCATGTACAAGATGTACCTGTCGCGCAAGTAGTCCGCGATCACGCCTTGCAGGTAGGGGAACACCATGGTGTACGAGTCCCCTAATCGCGTCCCAGGGCAGGAGTTAAAGGCGTTGACGATGTCAAGACTTATCGCCAACGCCACTCCGCCCCGGGACACAGCCTGCTCCGACAGGAGCGGACGCGCAGGACCGCGTCGATGGTTGAACGCTCCCGTCGGAAACCGAACTGGTTTTCGGCGAGATCGGGACCGACACGCGACAGATGCCCGTTGAGACGGGCGGCAAGAATTCTCTCGAATAACTTGCCAGCCTCGTCCAACAGGCATATGGGACGGTACGCAGAGGGAGAATCTGCGACTCTGTCTGCCTTCTTCAAGAGGACCATTCGGGCCTCCTTCCAGGCCCTAGGGAACGAGGAGTAACGGAGGCAGCTGGTGAACAGCTGCCTCAGCCTGTTCCCGAGGGTAGCCAGACTCAACACCCAGACCCGGCCGGGAATTCCGTCAGGTCCCGGCGCGGTGTTCCGGCCTCTCAAGCGGCCCACGGCTCGGTCCAGCTCCTGTGCGGTCACCCCCATTTCTTCACTCCAATGACACGAAGATTGGGGTAGACTGAGGGATTCTGACTGACCCTCCGGAAAGAGCGAGCTAATCACTCTTCCCAAGAGGGCCGGATCGAGAGTTTCCGTCACCGGGGGCGTCCAAGGACGGAGCTTTCCTAGCACCATCCTGTACGGACGCCCCCACGGATCCTCGTTGAGTCCCTCCAGGAGCTCTCTCCAGGACCGAGACCTGGCGTTGCAGATAACTGCCTGCAACGCCTTCGTGGCCGCTCGATACGCCTCGTAGAGTCTGGCTATCTCCTCACTCGGAGCTCGCCTTCGCCTCCTTCGGGCTCTGGTGTACTGGCGGCGGCTCCGCAAGCAGATCGCTCGCAGCTCCGCGATCTCTGCCGACCACCAGTACACCGCCCGCGCTTGGGGCGACCGGTCAGGGCATCGACGCGTCACAAATACGCGTCATCGTGTCCCGGAACCAGTTCGCTTCCACTTCCGGATCGGACGGAACCTCTTCGGCGCTTTCTGGCCATATTGCAACGTTGGCGGCGGCCCCGAGCAAGTCTCGGTCTAGCCGCTTGAGACACCAACGTCGCGTGTGACTGCCTTCTCGGCGGCTGGTGACAGCGTCGGGGCGGCGGATTGCAAGATCGAATAAAATATGGCGGTGGTCGGATAACGTGACCACCTCCTCTGCAACCCGCCAGCCCGACAACATGCGCATCGCAGCGGGAGTCGCCCATGTAAGATCCACGACCGACTCCCCCTGCCACCGCACGCACGTGCTTACGGACCCCCGATTTGCCAATCGGAGGTCCAATCCAGCCGCCCATTCCATCACCGTCTCTCCCTTCGGACTGTCGCTGGGATTCCCCCACACCCTGGAGTGGGCGTTGAAGTCTCCCAGGACAATCAACGGACGAGGGAGGCACCTGCGAACGCAGAGTGCCACCTCGTCCAGGTACACCTCGTAGTCGGCGAGGGACCTCGCGGGAGAGACGTAGCAGCCAACTATGGCCAGGGTGCCCCATTGCACTGCAACGAAGCCCTGACCCCTTCCCAATAGGGAGCAGGGTGGGACACCCTCTCCACCCCCCCCCAGTAGATCGCTACGGAACCCAGCTCATCGCCGAACCAGTGAGGGTGGTCCGGCACGGCATAGGGCTCCGCCACTACTGCCAGAGCAACCCGGCACTCCGCAATGGTCTGCATAAACAAATGCTGAGCACTGCGGCAGTGGTTCAGGTTGCTCTGAAGGACCTTGAGGGGTGCGAAGAGGCCTACGCGACCTCCATCCCCGAGCTGGTGCCCGGGGTTGCGGCTGGTACCGCTGGGACTGCTGCTGCGCTTGTGGGGGCAGGAGGAGATGGTTTTCTCCCGCTCTTCTTTGATGGTGGGGCGCACCTCTTACCAAGACGATGGTTAGAGGGCAGCCCCAGGTCCGAGCACAGTGGACATTTGAGTGCAAGAGCTTTGCACTCTCTGGCCCTGTGCCCGGTTTCCCACAAGCGTAGCAGCGCGTGCTCCGGTTCGCCTGGTTAGGGCACCTGCTACCAACGTGCCCCTTCTCCAGGCACCGGAAGCAGTGCATGGGCCTGGGGTCCAAGAGTTCCACCCCAGCAGATCCCCAGCCCACGCGTACGCGCCCAGCGGTCACCAATTTACGCAGCGCCGCTGCGGGGCACCGCACCCAGCACGTGCCCATACGCATGGGTGTTCGGTGGACTTCTCCGACCTTCACGTCGTCCACCGAACACCCTCCAGCCTCAGCCACCGCCGCCGCGACATCGCTCGGGCTGACGGCATCGTCGAGGTCCTTCACCCGAATGTCACCCGACTTGACCGGGCGGCCAATTCGGACGTCCATCTCGGAAAGGACCTCCCGCATTATAGTCGCGAGACCATCCGCCCTCGAGCTGCAATCAGGACCGCTGATCTCCCGATTTTGTAACCTTTTTTTTTTTTTACATGGGGAAATGCCTACGCATATCCACTGCGGGGCAAGGGTGGAGTTATGTCGGACTCGCACCGACTAAAACCCCATGGTGTTCCACCTTCGTCGCGTATGGCGGGGCCACGGGAACGCTTTCGCACACCTTCGCGACCCCGCCTGCGCTGGCCGGCAAAACGGCCCCTCCTTCGGGGGGAGGACATCCCCCTCTCCACCCCTCTCCTGCAAGGCGCGCCGGAACACGGACGCGCCTTCCATCTCGGCCTCCTCTGTAGGTGGGAAACGGACTCCCCCGAGTCCGCCTCCCAGAGGCCATGGGGGCCAGGAAAGCACTAAGCCAACCCAGCCCCCTGCGGCGGATCTGGTCTTAGGCTCCACCGCCGACCGATGTTCGGCCGCGGAGGACAGGGAGAGCGGCAACGAAACACCGACACTCCTCTTCCCCCGCGGCCCCACCACAGCCGCATCATGCGGTGCGACCCCCGCTTGAGTCACGGAGGATAGGGAGAGCGGCAACGCAACACCGACACTCCTCTCCCTCCGCGACTCCGCCTCGGCTACTGAGGGCGGGGAAGGCGGCCTCGCTCCGCCACTTCCGCCCCCAGCAGTCCACCGACACGCTTCCGAGGCGAGCTCGTTACGAGCCCACCCGGAGCGGCCTCCTCGGGCCGGCCACAGAGCACCTTAGGCCGGCCATTTGGGTTCCTCTTAGCTTCACCGTGGGTGACCAAGCCACGGTTACTAAGCCCCCCCGCTACGACAAAGCGAGAACCCTTCGGGGGGGAACCTAACCTAACCTATCCTAACCTAACCCTAACCACCTTTATCTTTGTGCATTAGAGTCTTAGGCATTCCAAATTGGTTTTTTGTTGTAGCATTCGTTCAGTGTAATCGTTAGGCAGTCATCCTGCCCCGCATTTAGGCCATTTCTAGTCTAGTTGTAATCAGTTATTTTTAGTTTCATAATTACGTAATTTTATTCCATTTATAAAAATTTTCATGTCTTCGTTTTTCGTGCTGATTTTGTAACCTAACCTAACCTAACCCTAACCACCTATATCTTTGTGTATTAGAGTCTTAAGCATTCCAAATTGGTTTTTTGTTGTAGCATTTGTTCAGTGTAATCGTTAGACAGTCATCCTGCGCCGCATTTAGGCCATTTCTAGTCTAGTTGTAATCAGTTATTTTTAGTTTCATAATTACGTAATTTTATTCCATTTGTAAAAATTTTCATGTCTTCGTTTTTCGTGCTGATTTTGTAACCTAACCTTTTTTTTTTTTTTTTTTACATGGGGAAATGCCTACGCATACCCACTCTGCGGGGCAAGGGTGGAGTTATGTCGGACTCGCACCGACTAAAACCCCATGGTGTTCCACCTTCGTCGCGTATGGCGGGGCCACGGGAACGCTTTCGCACACCTCCGCGACCCCGCCTGCGCCGGCCGACCAGGCGGCCCCTTCTCCGGGGGAGGACATCTCCCTCTCCACCCCTCCTGGCAGGGCGCGCCGGAACACGGACGCGCCCTCCAACTCGGCCTCCTCTGTAGGTGGGAAACGGACTCCCCCGAGTCCGCCCCCCAGAGGCCATGGGGGCCAGGAAAGCCCCAGCCCCCTGCGGCGGATCTGGTGTTAGGCTCCGCCGCCGACCAATGTTCGGCCGCGGAGGACAGGGAGAGCGGCAGGATCAACCACACTCCACTGAACCCGCGGCCCCACCACAGCCGCATCATGCGGTGCGACCCCGCTTGAGTCGCGGAGGATAGGAGAGCGGCAACGAAACACCGACACTCCTCTCCCTCCGCGACTCCGTCTCAGATGCGGAGGGTGGGGGCGACGATGCGCGGTACCGGTGCTAACAGTCCTCGCACCGCCACCCCATTCCCCGACTCCGCCTCGGCTGCGGATGGTGCGTAAGACGGCCTCACTCCGTCCATCCGCACCCCGCAGCCCACCGACACGCATCCAGGATGGGCCCAGCTCCAGCCCACCCGGAGCGGCCTCCTCGGGCCGGCCTTAGAGCGCCTTAGGCCGGCCATTTGGGTTCCTCTTAGCTTCACCGTGGGTGACTCCACACCACGGTTACTAAGCCCCCGCTACGACAAAGCGAGAACCCTTCGGGGGTTGTAACCTAACCTTATCTAACCTAACCTATCCTAACATAACCCTAACCACCTATATCTTTTGTGTGTATTAGAGTCTTAAGCATTCCAAATTGGTTTTTTGTTGTAGCATTTGTTCAGTGTAATCGTTAGACAGTCATCCTGCGCCGCATTTAGGCCATTTCTAGTCTAGTTGTAATCAGTTATTTTTAGTTTCATAATTACGTAATTTTATTCCATTTGTAAAAATTTTCATGTCTTCGTTTTTCGTGCTGATTTTGTAACCTAACCTAACCTAACCTAACCTTTTTTTTTTTTTTTTTTTTTTTTTTACATGGGGAAATGCCTACGCATACCCACTCTGCGGGGCAAGGGTGGAGTTATGTCGGACTCGCACCGACTAAAACCCCATGGTGTTCCACCTTCGTCGCGTATGGCGGGGCCACGGGAACGCTTTCGCACACCTCCGCGACCCGCCTGCGCTGGCCGGCAAGCCGGCCTCCTTCGGGGAGGACATCTCCCTCTCCACCCCTCTCCTGCAAGGCGCGCCGGAACACGGACGCGCCTTCCATCAGCCTCAGCAGGTGGGAAGCGGACTCCCCGAGTCCGCCTCCCAGAGGCCATGGGGGCCAGGAAAGCACTAAGCCAACCCAGCCCCTGCGGCGGATCTGGTGTTAGGCTCCGCCGCCGACCAATGTTCGGCCGCGGAGGACAGGGAGAGCGGCAGGATCAACCACACTCCACTGAACCCGCGGCCCCACCACAGCCGCATCATGCGGTGCGACCCCGCTTGAGTCGCGGAGGATGGGGAGATACACTACCCTCCCTCCGCGACTCCGTCTCAGATGCGGAGGGTGGGGGCGACGATGCGCGGTACCGGTGCTAACAGTCCTCGCACCGCCACCCCATTCCCCGACTCCGCCTCGGCTGCGGATGGTGCGTAAGACGGCCTCACTCCGTCCATCCGCACCCCGCAGCCCACCGACACGCATCCAGGATGGGCCCAGCTCCAGCCCACCTGAGCGGCTCTCGGGCCGGCCTTAGAGCGCCTTAGGCCGGCCATTTGGGTTCCTCTTAGCTTCACCGTGGTTAACTCCACACCACGGTTACTAAGCCCCCGCTACGACAAAGCGAGAACCCTTCAGGGGGGTTGTAACCTAACCTAACCTATCCTAACCTAACCTATCCTAACATAACCCTAACCACCTATATCTTTGTGTATAAGAGTCTTAAGCATTCCAAATTGGTTTTTTGTTGTAGCATTTGTTCAGTGTAATCGTTAGACGGTCATCCTGCGCCGCATTTAGGCCATTTGTAGTCTAGTTGTAATCAGTTATTTTTAGTTTCATAATTACGTAATTTTATTCCATTTGTAAAAATTTTCATGTCTTCGTTTTTCGTGCTGATTTTGTAACCTAACCTAACCTAACCTAACCTAACCTTTTTTTTTTTTTACATGGGGAAATGCCTACGCATACCCACCTGCAGGGGAGCAAAGATTGGTATGTCGGACTCGCACCGACTAAACCCCATGGTGTTCCACCTTCGTCGCGTATGGCGGGGCCACGGGAACGCTTTCGCACACCTCCGCGACCCGCCTGCGCTGGCCGGCAAGCCGGCCTCCTTCGGGGAGGACATCCCCCTCTCCACTTCTTCTTCCTGCAAGGCGCGCCGGAACACGGACGCGCCTTCCATCTCGGCCTCCTTCTGTAGGTGGAAACGGACTCCCCGAGTCCGCCTCCCAGAGGCCATGGGGGCCAGGAAAGCACTAAGCTGCACCCTGGCCCCTGCGGATCTGGTCTGCGGCTCCACCGCCGACCGATGTTCGGCCGCGGAGGACAGGGAGAGCGGCAACGAAACACCGACACTCCTCTTCCCCCGCGGCCCCACCACAGCCGCATCATGCGGTGCGACCCCCGCTTGAGTCGCGGAGGATAGGGAGAGCGGCAACGAAACACCGACACTCCTCTCCCTCCGCGACTCCGCCTCGGCTACTGAGGGCGGGGAAGGCGGCCTCGCTCCGCCACTTCCACCCCCAGCAGTCCACCGACACGCTTCCGAGGTGAGCTCTGGCACGAGCTCCTCCTGAGCGGTTAATTCGGGCCGGCCATGAGCGCCTTAGGCCGGCCATTTGGGTTCCTCTTAGCTTCACCGTGGTGACCAAGCCACGGTTACTAAGCCCCCGCTACGACAAAGCGAAGCCACTCCGGGGAGTCGGGGAACCTAACCTAACCTTATCTAACCTAACCTAACCACCTATATCTTTGTGTATAAGAGTCTTAAGCATTCCAAATTGGTTTTTGTTGTAGCATTTGTTCAGTGTGTAATCGTTAGACAGCCATCCTGCACCGCATTTAGGCCATTTCTCGTCTAGTTGTAATCAGTTATTTTAGTTTCCATAATTACGTAATTTTATTCCATTTGTAAAAATTTTCATGTCTTCGTTTTTCGTGCTGATTTTGTAACCTAACCTAACCTAACCTAACCTAACCTATCCTAACCCTAACCACCTATATCTTTGTGTATAAGAGTCTTAAGCATTCCAAATTGGTTTTTTGTTGTAGCATTTGTTCAGTGTAATCGTTAGACAGTCATCCTGCGCCGCATTTAGGCCATTTCTAGTCTAGTTATAATCAGTTATTTTTAGTTTCATAATTACGTAATTTTATTCCATTTGTAAAAATTTTCATGTCTTCGTTTTTCGTGCTGATTTTGTAACCTAACCTAACCTAACCTATCCTAACCCTAACCACCTATATCTTTGTGTATAAGAGTCTTAAGCATTCCAAATTGGTTTTTTGTTGTAGCATTTGTTCAGTGTAATCGTTAGACAGTCATCCTGCGCCGCATTTAGGCCATTTCTAGTCTAGTTATAATCAGTTATTTTTAGTTTCATAATTACGTAATTTTATTCCATTTGTAAAAATTTTCATGTCTTCGTTTTTCGTGCTGATTTTGTAACCTAACCTAACCTCACCTAACCTATCCTAACCTAACCCTAACCACCTTTATCTTTGTGTATTAGAGTCTTAGGCATTCCAAATTGGTTTTTTGTTGTAGCATTTGTTCAGTGTAATCGTTAGACAGTCATCCTGTGCCGAATTTAGGCCATTTCTAGTCTAGTTGTAATCAGTTATTTTTAGTTTCATAATTACGTAATTTTATTCCATTTGTAAAAATTTTCATGTCTTCGTTTTTCGTGCTGATTTTGTAACCTAACCTTATCTAACCTAACCTATCCTAACATAACCCTAACCACCTATATCTTTGTGTATAAGAGTCTTAAGCATTCCAAATTGGTTTTTTGTTGTAGCATTTGTTCAGTGTAATCGTTAGACGGTCATCCTGCGCCGCATTTAGGCCATTTGTAGTCTAGTTGTAATCAGTTATTTTTAGTTTCATAATTACGTAATTTTATTCCATTTGTAAAAATTTTCATGTCTTCGTTTTTCGTGCTGATTTTGTAACCTAACCTAACCTAACCTAACCTAACCTAACCTAACCACCTATATCTTTGTGTATAAGAGTCTTAAGCATTCCAAATTGGTTTTTTGTTGTAGCATTTGTTCAGTGTAATCGTTAGACAGCCATCCTGCACCGCATTTAGGCCATTTCTCGTCTAGTTGTAATCAGTTATTTTAGTTTCATAATTACGTAATTTTATTCCATTTGTAAAAATTTTCATGTCTTCGTTTTTCGTGCTGATTTTGTAACCTAACCTAACTCTAACCTAACCTATCCTAACCTAACCTATCCTAACCTAACCTAACCACCTATATCTTTGTGTATTAGAGTCTTAAGCATTCCAAATTGGTTTTTGTTGTAGCATTTGTTCAGTGTAATCGTTAGACAGTCATCCTGTGCCGAATTTAGGCCATTTCTAGTCTAGTTGTAATCAGTTATTTTAGTTTCCATAATTACGTAATTTTATTCCATTTGTAAAAATTTTCATGTCTTCTGTTTTTCGTGCTGATTTTGTAACCTTAACCTAACCTAACTCTATCCTAACCCTAACCACCTATATCTTTGTGTATAAGAGTCTTAAGCATTCCAAATTGGTTTTTGTTGTAGCATTTGTTCAGTGTGTAATCGTTAGACAGTCATCCCAGCCGCATTTAGGCCATTTCTAGTCTAGTTATAATCAGTTATTTTAGTTTCATAATTACGTAATTTTATTCCATTTGTAAAAATTTTCATGTCTTCTGTTTTTCGTGCTGATTTTGTAACCTAACTCTAACCTAACCTAACTCTATCCTAACCTAACCCTAACCACCTTTATCTTTGTGTATTAGAGTCTTAGGCATTCCAAATTGGTTTTTTGTTGTAGCATTTGTTCAGTGTAATCGTTAGACAGTCATCCTGTGCCGAATTTAGGCCATTTCTAGTCTAGTTGTAATCAGTTATTTTAGTTTCATAATTACGTAATTTTATTCCATTTGTAAAAATTTTCATGTCTTCTGTTTTTCGTGCTGATTTTGTAACCTTACCTAACCTAACCCTAACCACCTATATCTTTGTGTATTAGAGTCTTAGGCATTCCAAATTGGTTTTTGTTGTAGCATTTGTTCAGTGTAATCGTTAGACAGTCATCCTGTGCCGAATTTAGGCCATTTCTAGTCTTAGTTGTAATCAGTAATTTTAGTTTCATAATTACGTAATTTTGTTCCATTTGTATAAATTTTCATGTCTTCGTTTTTCGTGCTGATTTTGTAACCTAACCTAACCACCTATATCTTTGTGTATAAGAGTCTTAAGCATTCCAAATTGGTTTTTGTTGCAGCATTTGTTCAGTGTGTAATCGTTAGACAGTCATCCTGCGCCGCATTTAGGCCATTTCTAGTCTAGTTATAATCAGTTATTTTAGTTTCATA
>JAGSMU010000125.1:0-106429 GCA_029286865.1 Teinopalpus imperialis
CTGTGGGTCGCTGGCACCCAGGCTTCAAGACTTCGCGTCTGATTATTTTATATGAGGTTTACTCCTCGCGGGCCGGCCAATTAAGGCAAGCCTTTCCGCTCCGCTGCACTTCGACGTACCCCATTATCGTCAACACTGGGGTCTTTGACGAAAGTACAGCGGGTTACGGCGCGCTGGGAGAGCCGACGTAACTCCCCAGTTTTGAACGGTTGAATGCCCGGCGGCAGTGCAGAGTGCACACCGAGCCTGTCCTCCATCTGCGAGCATTAGGCACTGGAAACGATATATCGTCACCAGTTCCCATTACTCACTATCATTTGTTGCCTTTCTCCCGATACAGAAATCAAGGAGAAATGCAACCTCCACAACGCTCGACGGCTGAGTGCCCGGCGGCAGTAAAAGCACACCGAGCCTCGTCCCCACACTGTGAACATTAGGCACCGCCAACGACGTATCGCCACCAGTTCCCAATGCACACCTTCATTCGATTGCCTTCTCCGGATATGGGAATCAAGAGGAAGTGCAACCCCTGCCACTCCGGCAGTGCCCTCCGCTTATCAGAGTGGGACACGCACAGCAGCCATCCCCCTGTCAGAACATTCGCCACTGCAACAACGTGTCACCAGTGCCCAGGGTGCACTGTCCCGGCGTTGCCTCGATACAATAGTATCAAAGAGAAATTCAACGACCAGGCACTCGAGGAGGTTTTCTGACGTGGCACCCCAGCGGCACCCCAGTGGCACCCCAACCTAACCTAACCTAACCTAACCTAACCTAACCTAACCTAACCTTTAACCTAACCTAACCTAACCTTTTTTACATGGGGAATGCCTACGCATACCCACCCTGCGGGGCAGCAGGGTTGCGTCGGACTCTGCACCGACTAAAACCCCATGGTGTTCCACCTTCGTCAGCGTATGGCGGGGTCACGGGAACGCTTTCGCACACATCCGCGACCTGCCTGCGCCGGCTGACCAGACGGCCCTTCTCCGGGAGTGACATCTCCTTCACTTTCCGGCAGGCGCGCTGAACACGGACGCGCCCTCCAACTCGGCCTCCTCCTGTAGGTGGGAAGCGGACTCCCCGAGTCCGCCCCCAGAGGCCACGGGGCCAGGAAAGCCCAGCCCCCGCGCGGATCTGGTGTTAGCTCCGCTGCCAACCAATGTTCGGCTGCGAGGACAGGAGAGCGGCAGGATCAACCACATCACTGAACCCGCGGCCCCACCACGACCGCATCAGCGGTGACCTCGCTGAGTCGCGGAGGAAAGGAGATACCACCCTCCCTCCGGCGACTCCGCCTCGGCTGCGGATAGTGCGGCGGCGGCCTCACTCCGTCCATCCGCACCCCTGCAGCCCACCGACACGCATCCAGGGCGGGCCTGCTTCCAGCCCGCCTGAGCGGTTTCCCCGGGCCGGTAATCTTAGAGCGCCTTTTAGGCCGGCCATTTGGGTTCCTCTAGCTTCACCGTGGTTAACTCCACACCACGGTTACTAAGCCCCGCCATGACAAAGCGGGAACCCTTCGGGGAAACCTAACCTAACCTAACCTAACCTAACCTAACCTTTTTTTCGTGGGGAAATGCCTTTACGCATACCCGCCCCCTGCGCGGGACGAGGGTGGCGTCGACCTCGCACCGACTAAAACCCCACGGTGTTCCTTCGCTCCACCCAAGTACTGTGCATGCGGGTACGCGAGCATTCTTCCGCGTGCACAGCGGGTGGCGGCCAGTTGTGTGGCCCCGGCAGACTTTGCCTGTTTTGAGAGCGCGCGGGAACACCGGGCGCGCTTCACCTCACTGACTCCGTGTTGAGCGACAGACCTCCCCTGTGTCCATCGCTCGAGTCGTAAGGGGGAATCGAGCATGCCTATGCTCTCATCCCCTGCGGCAGCTGTGGAGTGGTCCCGGGTCGGGACGGTCTTCCTCCATCGGCTGGCTGGTCGGTTGCCGAGGTGGCAACGGGCGGACCGGCCTTTTCCAGCTCTTTTGGTTTAGCAGAGCGCCTTCCCTCCCATCCTGTGGTCCGCTGGTTTCTTTCTGGTGACGCATTACGGCACAACGGGTGGCGGAGCACTGCACCGCTTTGCGGCCAGGCGACCACAGCGCAGAGCTCCCCGGTCGACTGTCAGCGTCGCACTGAGCTCTCACGTGGCCCGCTTCAAGACATCTGAAGCACCTTCAGAGGTGAGGGTCTCCACCCAGCTTGACCGGACGCCCAGGATACCATATAGCGCCCGTCGGCTGCCACCTTTTATGACAGCCACGGGGCACCGGACCCAGGCTATCCCAAGGCCTGCGGGATACCGCAGATCTCGCTGCACTTCACAGCTTCCTTGGGACAGCCGCCAGCCTTTGTCACAGCTGCCACTACTTCCTCTGCTGTGGCAGAGTCATCCAGACCGGAGACCTTGATCTCAGCAGTCTTCGCCGGCCTGATACCCGCACTCGCTTGCCCGCCGCTGCTAGCACTTCTGCTCAGTTTTTAGCGAGTGGCAACTGCCTTTTGTCGTTGTTCGCGCCAGGATCCTCGAACATTCGAGCTCCCCTGTGGCGCAGATGTGGGATCGCATCTCAGTTATGCCTCGAGGGCGGCGATGACCTTCGCCTCGCCTCTCGGTAATAACTTCTGATGTAGGTGACTCTTTGCAGCTGCCTCCGGCCCAGGGTCACTCACCACAGCAGAGGATCTTGGGGTGGCAATTCACCGCCTTCTTTGCGGGTTTGCCAACACTTTGACTGCCTTCCCAGAGCTTTTCAGTTCTTCCTCACCACCGTAGTCCACGGTTCGTCTGTGGACTGTGGTGCTGCGCAGAGGATGGACCCCAGATGCCCTGGCTACGCTTCTCGAGCCCGCTCCGCTTCCCTTTGGTGTTTCTATAGCGGCACCTGCAGCGACAGCTGAGCCGACAACAGCTGCCTCGGAGGCAGGCGGTTTTGCGACGACCGGTGCCTGGGCAGGTGCAGGCGCAGTGACAGACCGGGCACTGCCTCCGTCTCCTATCCGCCGCCAGTGAGGGCGAAGGCGCTTCGCAGACGATCCTCCAGCGCCGTGACCTGGCTGGACTGGCTGACCCTGGCCTGGTCAATGATCGAACGCACGAGCTCCTCCCCTGCCCGCCCTCGATGTGTTGGTTTAAGTGCGTCCACCTCCCGTGTCCGCAGCACCTCAAGTCGCATACCGCCCTGGGAGGCGAGCAAGCGTTGTCCGCCTGCAACTTCTGTCGTCTCCTCTGAGGTGTCGCAGAGTCTTAGCGGTCTCGCTTACGTTCTTCTGTAGCCTCCTTCTCGAAGCGCCTTCACCCAGATGCCCCTTTAGGTTCTTCTGACCTTTGGGCCACCATGGAGATGACGCCGACGCTGTCCTCGGATCCTCTTTGCGGCTCCGATGGCCTGAAGCTCACCGTTGACGACGACTCGACAGGGCTGACTTCTGCCGGCGCGGAGCTGATGAGACGATGAGGCGATCTCTGCCTCCGCTCTGTTCCCTCCTCCTCTCCCAGCTTCCACCAACGCCAGTTTCGGCCTGCAAGCGCCGACGTACTCCCCAGTCGTTGGGGTCTTCCACGACCTCTGCTTTTGTGCTTGCTGCTGCCCTTCCTGACCACTTCCTTCTTGCCATCTTGGCCCATCGCCGGACCAACTCCGATATCTGCGTCCCTTCAGCTAATGCTTCGCTATGTTCTCTTCATCGAGGACTCCACGCTAAGTACAGAGTCGTCGCCTGCTCGCCGCTGTCTACCTCTCACAAGATCTTGGCTGCGGCGTGCTCATAACTGTTCCTACGTGATTGCACGAAGCGTCGGTCTCTGGGTTACGCCATTCTGAGGGCAAGGCTACATAACTGTGTGGGTCGCCTGGTACCTAAGCAGGTTTTAAGACTTCGCTGTCTGATTTTTTATAGAGGCTTCTGCGGCCACTAAGGCAAGCCCTCCGCCTCACCGTACTTCGACGTACCCCATTATCGTCAACAACACTGGGGTCTTTGACGGCGCACAGCGGGTTACGGCGCCAGAGAGCTGACGTAACTCCCCAGTTTTTGACGGTTGAATGCCCGGCGGCAGTGTGAGTGCAATAATCAACCGTCCTCCATCTATGAGCAGCATTAGGCACTGGAACGATATATCGTCACCAGTTCTAATACCCACCATCACGGTTGCCTCTTCCCGGATACAGAAAAATCAGAGAACCACAACGCTTCGACGCTGAGTGCCCGGCGGCAGTAAAGCGCACACCGAGCTCCGTCCCCACACTGTGAGCACAGCACCGCCAACGACGTAATGCCATCAGTTCCAATATTAATACTCCCCATTTTGTTGCCTTTCCCCGGATACTTTGATCAAGGAGAAATGTCTTCACCCTCGTGAGCCAAAACCGAGAACGACGTACGCCTACCCAGTGCCCAATGCGCATCTATGAAGTCTGGCTGCCCTTCTCCGGATAGCGGAAATCAAAGCAAAATGCGTCCCCGCCACCCGCCGCGCCTCCGCCTGTCGAGCGGACACGCAGAGCAGCAATCCCCCTGTCGAACATCTGCCACTGGCAATAACGTGGTTACCACCAGTGCGCTCCAGGGTGCACTGTTGTTGGTTCCGGCGTTGATAAGCAATAGTATCAAAGGGAAACCAACGACCAGGCACCAGGAGGAGGTTTTCTGACGGCACCCCAACCTAACCTAACCTTTTTTTTCGGAATGCTCGGCGCATACCGCCCTGCGGGACGAGGGCGTGCTGCGTCGGACTCGGCACCGACTAAAACCCCACGGTGTCTCTTCACTTCACCCACGCATGTGCGCCAGAGCATTCTTCCGCGCACAGCTGGTGGCGCCCGTACAGCGCCCCTGCAGTTGTGACTTTCTGTGCTGCTTACCGGAACACCGGGTGCGCTCTCTACCTGCTGACTCAACAGAGCCAGACTCCCCGGAGTCCATCAATTAAGCCGTAAGGGGGAATCATGCCTATTTCCCCATCCTCCTGGCGGCTGTGGAGTGGTCCCAGTCGTGACGCTTCCTCCTCCACCGGTTGGCTGGTCGGTCGCCGAGGTGGCAACGGGCGGACCGGCCTTTTGGTTACCTTGAAGGCGCTTTGCAGGCCTTCCCCATCCTATGGTCCGCCGGTTTCTTTAGCTGGCGACGCACACGGCACACCGCGGGTAGTGAGTGACTGTGCCGCCTTTGTAGCCAGGTTGACGAAGGAAGCGGCAATAACCCCCGGCTTCACCGGGTGCGTCGCACTGAGCTCCTCTACGTGTCCTGGCCTCAAAACAGCGGGAACATCTCAGAGGTGAGGGCTTCAGTTTATTTCCACCCTCGGCTGCCACCACGAGACTTGCCCCCCGGCGGCCACCTTTTGGCGCAGCCACGGGCAATTCGACCTGCTGCCATCCCAAGTTCGCGGGATACCGCAGGACTCGCCAGCACTTTGCCACTCTTTGGGACAGCCGCCAGCCAACGACAGCTGCCACCACTTCCTCCACAGAGACTGTCGCATCCCGATGACTCTTTACCTCCCCGAAGCGATTCGCCGGTCTGCGACCCGACCGCTTACCCGCTGCGTGAGAACCCTCACTTCTGGGCTAGGCGTCCGCTTTAGCTTCGCTTTCGGCGCTGGGATCTCGAACATGCGAGCCTCGTGGCGCAGATGTGGAAGCTTTTTACTCCCAGTTATTCCGAGGGCGCAAGATTAAATTCTGCCTCGCCCGCAATAGCTGCGACGTACGACGTCGCCGCCAGCCTGGCTCCAGTGTCATCATTAAAGCGGGACGATCGCGGTGCCGCGATCTTGACTGCTCTCTTCGCTGCGTGGGTTCGCCGGACCTCTTTGCCGCCTTCCCACTCTCTTCTTTGAGTCCCTTTCTACCACCGTCGTCCATGCTGCTGCCCGCCAGACTGTGGCGACGGTGGCAGAGGTCGGGACTCCTCGCCGTTTCTTTGGCCCCTCCGCGGGCTCCTGCCCCGTCCTCCCTTGGTATGCTCTTTTGAGGCCCCAGAAGTACCCGCTGCGCCAGCTCTTGACCCCCAAGCTCGACAGGCGGCCCTGGAGCGGTGCGTCTGATGCCTCGAGGAAGGCGCGGATCTGGACGATGGACCGGCACCACTTCCGGTCTTCTTTATCCGCCGCCAATGGTGGCGGTTACGCTTTCGGTAGGAGGCGGCTCCTCCAGCGTGAAGAATCCCGGGAGGCGCTGATCATTTAACTCTACCCGGTCACCGATCACCGCGCCAGCCTCCTCTACCCACTCCCTCGGTCGTTTGGCTGGTCGACCAAATCCGCAGGCCACCTTCCTTTCTCAACCGCACTCCGCCTTTGGAGGCGAGCGTTGTCCGCCTGCAGCTTTCTCGTCTCCTCAGAGGTACGGCGTTGCTGCAGAGTCTTTACGGTCTCGCTTACGCTCTGCAGCCTCCTTCAGCGCGCCTTCACCCAGATGCCTTTAGGTTTTCGACCTTGTGGCCACCATGGAGATGACGCCGACGCTGTCCTCTATCCTCTTTGCAGCTCCGATGCCGGCTCGAAGTCGCCATCGTTGGATGACGACTCAGACAGGTTGCGTTTCCTGCCGGCGCGGAGCTGACGAATGATAGGGCGATCTCTGCCTCCGCCTCAACCCCTCCTCCTCTCTCCTAGCCTCCACCAAAGCCATTTTGGCCTGGAGCAAGCCCACATACTCGCCTGTAGTTGGAGGCCGCCCTCGACACCTCTCCCGGCGGATATTGTGCCCTGGCTGCTTCCTCCATTATGGCCCGCTACCGGGCCGCCACTGACTCACCTGCGTCCTTAGAAGGACGTTTTCTTTCGCGCAAAATCTTTGCTCTCATCAGTGACTCTGCGTGAGCAGTCGCTCGTATCGTCATCGCTGTCCATTTCCTTCATGCATGTGTTTGTTTAAATTTTTCCATAACTATACCCACGAGTTTAAGGACCCAACCCTAACCTAACCTTTTTTTTTTTTCGTGGAAATGCCTACATACCCGCCCCGCGATGAGGGCAGTTGTATGGAACCGCACCGACTAAAACCCCACGGTGATTTCCTTCGCTCCACCCAGAGTACTGTGCATGCGGGTACGCTGTAAGCATTCTTCCGCGTGCACAGCGAATTAACGGCCAGTTATTGGCCCCGGCGGAACTTGGCCTGTTTTGAAGCGCGGGAACACCGGGCGCGCTTCACCTCGCTGACTCATACGAGCGTGGAGCTTCCCCGAGTCCATCACTCGGCGGAGTCGTAGGGGATCGAGTATGCCTACGCTCTCCTCATCCCCCTGCGGCGGCTGTTGGAGTGGTCCCCAGGGTCTGGGGACGCTTCCTCCTCCATCGGCTGGCTGGTCGGTTGCCGAGAGTGGCAACGGGCGGACCGGCCTTTCACAACCTTGGAAGGCGCTTGCAAGCCTTCCCCCCCATCGTGGTCCGCCGGTTTTCTTTGCGGCGACGCACGGCACAACGCGGGGTAGCGGAGCATGTTTTGCCGCTGCTTGTGGCCCGTTGACCATCGGTAGCACAACTCCCCGGTCGATCGGTGCGTCGCGCTGAGCCCTCACGTGCCCACCTCGAAACGGGCTTTAAGGGTGAGGCTCTGACTTCACCTCGGCTGCCACCCATGAGACCATAAGGCGCCCGCTGGCATACCTTTTGGCGGCAGCCACGGGGCACCGGACCCAGGCCATCAAGGCCTGCGGGATACCCTGGGACCTCACTGCACTTTACATCCTCCTTGGGACAGCCGCCAGCCAACGAAACAGCCGCCACCACTTCCTCCACGAGACCGAGTCATCAAGAGACCGGACACTTTAATCTCGGCGGTCTTTGCCGGTCTTGATACCCGGACCGCTTTTGCCCACTGCGGTGAGCACTTCCCTCAATTTCTGGGCTGGGGCGTCCGCCTTTGCTCCGCTTTCTGCGCCAGGGATTTCCGAACATGCGAGCCCCGTGGCGCGAATGCGGAAAACATCTCAGTTATTCCGAGGGCGGCAAAGATTGATTTTAGCCTTCGCCTCGGTAGCTGCGACGTACAGTGACGCCCGCTGCCACAGCCTCCGGCTCTAGTGTCACCACCACAGCGGACGAACATGGAGTTACGTCTTCACTGCCCTCTTCGTTGCAGGCTCGCCGGGACTCTTTGTCGCCTTCCCACCCTTCTTCTTGAGTCCCTTCTTTAACACCGTAGTCAGGGTTGTTCCGTAGACTCAGGTGCTGGTGGCGATAGCCGGGACTCAGCTGCCGTCTTCTTTTGGCCCCCACCGAATCGCTCCGTGGGGTGTTTGGGGCCACAGAAGACCCCGCATTTATTCGGCAACGCTGGGTGCCTTAACAGGCGGCCTGCGCCTGCCGATGCCTGGGAGGGCGAAGGCCCGCCAGCGAAGGATCGAGCACCGCTACGGCCTATTATCGCCCATCAATGGTGGGCGGAACCTTTTCTGGGGAGGAGGCGGTCACTCCAACGCGGCGAATCTGGCGTCGATCATTGACCCCACCTGGTCAATGATCGAACGCACCAACTCCTCCTACGCATACACCTCGGCTTGTTGGTTTTGGCCGGTCAATCATTCGCGGGTAGGCCACCTCCTTCATAACTGTGACACTTCGCCTTGAAGGCGGTGTTATCCACTCCTACCAGTTTCCTCGTCTCCTCGAGGTACAGCGTCGCTGGAATCTTAGCGGTCTCAGCATTCTCTACAGCCTCCTTCAGCGCCTTCACCCAGATGCCTTTAGGTTTTCGACCTTGTGGCCACCATGGAGATGACGCCGACGCTAATCTCTATCCTCTTTTGCAGCTCCGATGCCGGCTCGAAGTCGCCATCGTTGGACGACGACTCCGACGGGTTGACTTCCTGCCGGCGCGGAGCTGGTGACGAGACGATAAGGCGATCTCTGCTCCGCCTCCAACCTCCTCCTCCTCTCTCTTTGCCTCCACCAACGCCATTTTGGCCTGGGCGGCATACTCGCCTGTAGTTGGAGGCCGCCCTCGACCTCTTGGCGGTCGCAACCATGCCCGTCGATCTTTCCTTCTGGCCTATCGCCAGACCATCATCAATCTCTGCGTCCTTAGAAGGACGTTTCCTCTAACTACTATCCTCACTCTCATCGATTGATCACGCTTAGCATAGGAGAGTCGCTCGTGTCGTCATCACTGTCAATCCTCAGGTTTTGTTTTCAATAAGCTCATATCTGTTCCCACGATTTAGGACGAAGTAAAGGTCGGTCCCCGGGTGACGCCTATTCCGGTGACAAGGCTACATACTGTGGGGTCGCCTGGTACCCACAGGTTTTAAGACTTCGCTGTCTGATTTTTATAGAGATTTACTCCTCGCGGGCCGGCCAGTTAAAGGCAAACCCTCCGCTCCACTGCACTTCGACGTACCCCATTATCGTCAACACTGGGGTCTTTGACAGAATTACAACAGCGGATTACGGTGCGCTGGGAAACCGACGTAACTCCCAGTTTTTGACGGTTGAATGCCCGGCGGCAGTGTGAGTGCACCGGACCCGTCACACCACTATGAGCATTAGGCACTGGAAACGATATATCGTCACCAGTTCCTAATACCCACCATCATTTGTTGCCTTTCCCCGGATACAGAAATCAGGGGAAATGCAACTACTCAACGCTCGACGGTTGAGTGCCCGGCGGCAGTAAAGCCTGCCGAGCCCGTCCCCACACTGTGAGCATTAGGCACTGCCAACGACGTATCGCCACCAGTTCCCAATGCACACCCTCATTTTGTTGCCTTTCCCCGGATATTTTGATCAAGGAGAAATGCAACCTCCCACCATTTGGGCACTGAGAACGACGTATCGTCACCAGTGCCCAATGCTACCATCGTCGGTTGCCTTTCGCTCCGGATATGGAATCAGAGGAAATGCAACCCCATACTACTCGCTGTGCCCTCCGCTTATCAGGGGACACGCAGAGCAGCTATCCCCCCTGTCAGAACATTCGCCACTGGCAACAACGCTGAAAATATGCCCCGAATTGCCCAGGGTGCACCGTCCCCGGCGTTGCCTTTCCCCGGATACAATAGTATCAAAGGGAAATTCAACGACAGGCACTCGAGGAGGTTTTCTGACGTGGCACCCCAACCTAACCTAACCTAACCTAACCTAACCTAACCTAACCTTTTTTTTTTTTACATGGGGAAATGCCTACGCATATACCCACCCCTGCGGGGGAGCAAGAATTGGAGTTATCGGACTCGCACCGACTAAAACCCCATGGTGTTCCACCTTCGTCGCGTATGGCGGGGTTGCAGGAACGCTTTCGCACACCTCCGCGACCCCGCCTGCGCTGGCCGGCGCATGAAGCCTCCTTCGGGGAGGACATCTCCTCTCCACTGCCCTCTCCCGGTAGGCGCGCCAGACACGGACGCGCCTTCAACTCGGCCTCTATGTGGGTGAAGCGGACTCCCCGAGTCCGCCCCCAGAGGCCATGGGGACCAGGAAGCACTAAACCAACCCAGCCTGCGGCGGATCTGGTCTGCGGCTCCACCGCCGACCGATGTTCGGCCGCGGAGGACAGAGCGGCAACGAAACACCGACACTCCTCTTCCCCGCGGCCCCACCACAGCCGCATCATGCAGTTGCGACTGCCGGTCGCGGAGGATAGGAGAGCGGCAACGCAACACCGACACTCCTCTCCCTCCGCGACTCCGCCTCGGCTACTTGAGGGCGGGAAGGCGCTCGCTCCCGCCGCTTCCACTTTAACAGTCCACCGACACGCTTCCGAGGCGAGCTCGTCTGCGAGCCCACCCGGGCGGCCTCAGGCCGGCCAAGAGCGCCTTAGGCCGGCCATTTGGGTTCCTCTTGGCTTCACCGTGGGTGACCAAGCCACGGTTACTAAGCCCCGCTACGACAAAGCGAGAACCCTTCGGGGGAACCTTTTTTTTTTTTTTGTTATCGGAAATCTTCGAAAGATACCCTGCCTCCTGGAGACAGGGTTATGTGGTATTTCTAACCACTAAGGCCCCGGGTAGCCATCCTCAATGCATTTAGGGGCTCCGGGATCTCCATAGGAACGCACCGGTGCCCTCTGCACGGTGCTGAGCGCCACACGTCCTGGGGAGGAAACACCTCCCCTAGCACCCTCGCGGTGCTACGGCAACTCGAGACCACTCCGGTTACCCAGTATCCGAGTCCGCTTCCCGGGTGGTCAGAGCCCACTTTGATGCGCAGGCGAATTTTGAAGTCGCCTTGGCCGCGACAGGCAGGAATTGCAACAGCCACTATTCTTATGCTTGGGACTAAAGGGCTGACGGGCCAGGCGTACGTTGCCACCGCCCCGGCGTCGCGTCAGGCGGGATACGGCCTCACCGATCACGCTCGGCGATCTCCTTCTGTACCATGACGGATTCACAGAAGGAGACCAGCGCCTTCCATGCGCCTTTATCCGCCAACGCAGCCGCTACTGCGACTGGGAGAGATCGCGATCCTCTGGACCAGGATCCGTCGCTCGGACTCCACGCAGGGCGCTCAAACATGGTGCGCGAATCCGGTCCCCGCCACAGTGGTGGCCGTTTATCGATTCGCGTCCAATCCTGTTCAGGTACTCACCCGAAACACCCGTGCCGGTACTTAAATCGGTATCGGTAGGTGACGTGCGCCTCTTCCCCGCTCGCAGCCAGGCTTCGAAGCTCGGCAAGAGCGCGCTAATTATTTCGTCGCGCTGGCGCGAAACGAGCTCATGGAGCCTCTCGCGCCACTCGTAGCGCCGTCTACGCTCACCTTCGCACCTCGCCGCCCGCATCCGGGGGCTCGGCTTCCTCCTGGGGAGAAGACCAAGGCGAACAAACACCCGCGCATCCATCTCCGCCAAGATGTCCAGTGGTGGAAACCGAGCTAGGACAGTGGCCGCCTCGAAAGATATCGTACGATATCCTCGTGCGATCCTGATGGCCATCTTTCGCTGCAGGCTATTGAGCTTAGCTCTGCAGCGTCGGACGCCCGTGAGTCGATGTGACCATGCAGGCGCCCGTAGAAGACCATCGATCGCTTTAAACCCCGTAAAGAGGCGGCGGACTCCTTCCCTGGGTCGGGGGGGAACCTAACCTAACCTAACCTAACCTAACCTAACCTAACCTGCGGCGACGCGGTTCAATTGTTTATGCAATCTTAGTAATAATTTCTTTCTTTATTTTTTTTTTTGTTGGTAATTACTTTTCAAAATCCTTATGATTGGTCTAGCTCTAAGAAATTAGTATTAATATAGAATAGATACTTGTATACAAAAGAATTGTTGTTGGTCTTTTTGCTGTATATAATGTTGTCACATATTTATCTTTATTTTTCTTTTACGATTATGCTATCTCTCATTTATTAAATTATATAAGGCCAGCTTTGCAAGCACCTCAATTAATCACGTTAATTTGTGTCTAAGTACGTGCCGCCGCCCTTCCCGGGTTGCGAACGGTGCATCGTATCTCATGGCGAGCACCGCTGAGCACGCGGGATCGGCCACGGCACCATTTAAACTTTCTATCGCTCAGCCTTTATTTGTTTACATTCACATTCTCAAAACCGACGGCGCGCTGCGTCGCCCCATATCGCCCGCTCCCCGCGCCCGCCGCGAAGGACCGTGACCTCGAGCGATGTCTATTTTTTAGATGCGGCGACGCAGTCAATTTAATGTTTTCGTAGTTTTTATTTCTTTTGTCATTCCTTTACAAAATCCTAAGATAGGTCTAGCTTTAAATTAGCACTAATTTAGAATGAACCTTGCATACAAATAAATAATTGTTCTTTTGCATTTTATAATGTCGTCATATATTTATGTTTACTTTCATTTTTATTTTTTATCATGTTATTTACCATTTATTAAATTATATAAGGCCAGCTTTGTAAATACTCAATTATTTAATTATATTAAAACTCGTGTTTAAGCATATGGCACATGCCGCCAACATTCCCGGGCTGCGAACGATGCCCGTATTTAACTGCGAGCATCGCCGCTCGGGAGTGGCTGCGGCATGATTTAAACTGTTCATCGCATTTTATAAATTATTAAAAATCTTATTCCCACAACCGATAGCGCGCTGCACCCCCCGCGCCCGGCCCCGCTCCCCGCGCATTCCGCGAAGGGACCGGGGCCTCAAGCGGTGTCTATTTTTAGATGCGGCGACGCGGTTCAATTGTTTAAATTAACGCATTTATTATTTCTGTAGTTCTTTCTCATAATCCTAAAAATAGTTCTAGCTTTAAGAAATTAGCATTAATATAGAAGAGATATCTGTATATAAAATGATTGTTCTTTGCTCTATATAACGCTGTCATATACTCTTGTTTATCGTTGCGATCATGCTATTTTTCATTTATTAATTTGTATTATGCCAGCTCTGTAAATACCGCAATTAATTAATTATGTTAAATTTGTGTTTAGCTATTATGCCGACGCCTCTTCCTGGATTGCGAACGGTGCATCGTATCTAACGGCGAGCACCGCTGAGCAGGCGGGGAGTGGTCTCGGCACAGTTCGAGCTATTTGTCGATTCTTTATAATTATTTAATTTCTTGTTCCCACAACCGACAGTGCATTGCGCTTCGCGCCGCGCTCGCTCCCCGAGCGCTTCTATGGCGGAGAAAGTGCGGCCTTGTCACGCCGGTTCTGTATTTCTTTAGCCACGGTTAAGCGCTTTGCATGTGTGCGTTTAATTTTGTATAAGGAGTATTGTTTATATTATTCGTTGCGTGTATACATCTTTCATGTAAAAATTATCTCATTCTATGCAAAATTATAGTGCAAGAATAGGTTAAAACATTTGATTTAATATTTGTAATGTAATCAATATTTAAGATATGAAACTTTCTGTGTTAGTAATAAGATTATTTAATGAGCGCCCGGAGATCGAGGAATTCGAGAAATGCGGCTTCAATAGAAGACGTATTCCTCAATTTAGCGATACATTAGTTACTTTATTCGGGACACAACTTATAAATATATTCCTACTTATTCAATAATTAATTCTTAACTGTACAGTACTTCTGTATGGTTTAAGGGTATGAGTCTAGGTTGTACAACCTGTATCCATTAGCAGTTGTACATCCTACGTCTCCGGGCGAATTAATAGTTAAGATATTATTTTTATGTAATTACTGTAAAGTCAACTTTTATTATAGACGTGTAAAATTAGTCAATTAACGGCCATCGGGGAAAAATAAAATCCCCTGGTGGAATATATGGGGATATAACCCAGGCAGAAACGTATCAAATAGCGTTCTTGCCAGAAAAACATACTCCCAAATAAGCCGGAAGCAATTAGTTAATATCACATACACATATTATCCTATAAGAATTAAAATGTTCCAATATGATTAAACATAAGATTAAGAAAAAAAAAAAAAAAAAAACCTAACCTAACCTAACCTAACCAACCAGTCTCGCGCTCGCGCTCGACCCGTACGCAGCGTTACTGTAGTGCTCCGTGTTCAAAAAATCACGAAAGTGGGAAGTGGTTGTGAAAATAGTCGTATTATGCATCAAAAGACGTAGAAAAGTGTGAACTTTGTGATGGTGTAGTTTTATTAACAATTTATTTACTTTAAACCCATTTTGGGGCAAAACTGCTTTTAAAACAATAATTGCAAGTGGGAGTTGAAAATCCCAAACGCGTGCGGCACTCCATCTGTCGCGATGACCCCCTATATTTTTGTGTTTTGATAGACCACCTACCTATCCTTCTGTGTGTCAAATTTCAGATTTTTCTGAACAATAGTTTTAAGTTACAGACTATTTTTCGTTAAATGGACCCAACAGTTTACGTAATTTTAAATCTCTTTAAGACTTTTTTGTTTATTTATATTAGTGTTTAATTCTTGTTTTAAAGTGCAGAGTGGACACTCAAAAATACTATAGTATAAAATCCCTTGTGCCATTAGGGGCCGCTTTCCCCGCAAATTTATGTTTGTAATCGCTTGCGATGTCGAGTAAGACGACAGCAGCGGATAATCTCCTGCCCTACCGGCGGGGTGGAGGAAGTCTGCGATGTAGACACGTTTCCTGCCGTTGTCTGCTAAATCCCAATGAATGATAAACAAAGCCGTGACTGAGGGTAAATCGGTCACGGCAGCCAACAAGCGGCTCATTACTTTGGCTGCGCGACGGAGATCGTCGTTGCGGCTACAAGTTGGCTAGTATCAATACCTACAGATGCAGTAACCATACACCTGCGCTCACACCTATCGACAGCGACCTAAAGGCGGACATCGTGGCCTGTGTGCGTGATGAGATGGCCAAGTTCAAGGGGCAAATTTCAGCGCAGCTCCAGCAGACTCGGACCACGTCATACGCTCAGGCCGCAATGACCGGACGCACTCCAGCGACACAGGGCGGTGGCGCTACATCTTCGGCCACGCCTGCTCCACCACCTGCGACCGCTTTCAGCACGGTAGTTAGCACGGTGGCGGAGACTAAGACCAGGCAAGAAGTGGCGCTTTTAAGAAGAGTATTACGTACCGTGAATCATCATACGCACCGGCACGCATCCAAGCTGTGTCGAATAATAAATTGCGGATCGAATTTGATACTACGACCCAGAGTGGGCTGATATGTTACAGCGGTTAAAGAGCGTTCGAAATCAAGGCTGAACCTGTTCGCAGACTTAGGCCTATGATAATAATGAAAGGCATCTCAAAAAGATTTAATTCCCGCGGAATCGGTCATCATAAAGGTTCAAAATGCTGAACTCGGCGAGATAATCGGCAGCGAACAGGATAATTTAAAACTACGCTTCAAGCGAAACAATAAGAACCAAAATTTATACAACGCTGTTCTATCAGCGGAACTGAAGGTGTCGAAAATGGTGGATATGGCTAGGATAGCCGCAGAGACCATCAGAAAATCCACGTTGCAAGCTTCTCTTCCATTCCTTCAGTGCCATAAATGCCTCGCAATTCGGGCATATGCGATCCTGTACAGCGACCGTGAGCCTTTGCCCCACTGCGCTTAGCACTGACTGATCAAGCGTTGGAGTGCGCCCAAGCAAAGACGCTCCAAACTCAGCGAAATGTTTTAATTGTGTTGCTCATAATGATAAGTTTAAAACAAAAAATGATACAAATCACACCAAGTGAACTCACTGTCCTGCCTACTAGGCCATGAGTAGATATCGACAACAGAGTAGACTACGGAGCTGCGGCCTCTCTACGGTCAGCGACGATTGAGCAGTTTGTCAATTTTAAATCTAAATTTTTACCATTTTAATATAACTGCCATATACTATTTTTTGCATTTACGCATCATGTCATTCATCATTCATTAAATTCGCCCCAACCAACAAACTGGCCATTAATCATCATGCACGTGCCGCCTCCTTCCCGGGATGCGAACGGTGCACCGTATCTAACGGCTAGCACCGCTGAGCGTGCGGAGCGCTTACGGCACCGTTTAAATTTTAATTGTTTATATTTTTACTTTTTACAACTGACTGCGCGTTGTGTCGCTCCCCTTGCTCCCCGCCCTGCCTCCTTCAGCGCACTTTAAGGACCGGGCCCTCAAGCGGTGTCTATTTTTAGATGCGGCGACGCAGTTCAATTGTTTATGCAATCTTAGTAATAATTTCTTTCTTTTTTTTTTTTTGTAATTACTTCAAAAATCCTATGATAGGTCTAGCTCTAAGAAATTAGTACTAATATAGAATAGATACTTTTATTATAGACGCAAAAATTAGTCAATTAACGCCATCGGGGAAAATAAAATCCCTCTGGTGGAATATATGGGGATATAGAACCCAGGCAGAAACGTATCAAACAGCGTTCTGCCAGAAAAACATACTCCCCAAATAAGCGAAGCAATTATTAATATCACATACACATATTATCCTATAAGAATTAAAATGTTCCAATATGATTAAACATAAGATTAAGAAAAAAAAAAACCTAACCTAACCTAACCTAACCAACCAGTCTCGCGCTCGCGCTCGACCCGTACGCAGCGTTACTGTAGTGCTCCGTGTTCAAAAATCACGAAAGTGGGAAAAGTGTTGTGAAAATAGTCGTATTATGCATCAAAAGACGGCGCGTGAACTTTGTGATGGTGAAGTTTTTGACAATACCATTTACTTTTAAACCCATTTTGGGGCAAAACTGCTTTTTAAAACAATAATTGTGCGGAGTTGAAAACTTCAAACGCGTGCGGCACTCCATCTGTCGCGACACCCCCTATACAGTTTGATAGGACTACCTACCTATCCTTCTGTGTGTGTCAAATTTCAGATTTTTCTGAACAATAGTTTTTGGGTTACAGACTATTTTTCGTTAAATGGACCCAACAGTTTACGTAATTTTAAATCTTCTTAAGACTTTTTGTTTATTTATATTAGTGTTTAATTCTTGTTTTAAAAGCGCAGAGGGATAATTCAAAAAATAATTTATAGTGGCAAAACTCTGCATTGTTTCGCTTTCCCCGCAAATTTATGTTTGTAATCGCTTCGCGATGCTTCCATAAGACGACAGCAGCGATAATCCCTCTTCGCCCTACCGGCGGTGGAGGAAGTCCGCGATGCAGACATTTTAAGCGCTGTCTACAAACTCACCGGACGAGCGGAACAGCGACTGAGGGTAACTGGTCACGGCAGCCAACAAGCGGCTCATTGATTTTGGCTGCGACGGAGATTCGTCGCTGCGGCCACAAGCTGGCTAGTATCACCCAGATGCAAAATCGCACCGCGCTCACACTCATCGACAGCGACCTAAAGGCGGACATCGGCCTGTGCGCGCATGAGATGGCCAAGTTCAGGGGCAAATTTCAGCGCAGCTCCAGCAGACTCCGGACCACGTCATACGCTCAGGCCGCAATGACCGGATCGCACTCCAGCGACACAGGGCGGTGGCGCTACATCTTCGGCTTCACGCCTGCTCCACTCACCTGCGACCGCTTCTTTCAGCTATCATAGCGGTAACGGGAGACTCAAGACCAGGCAAGAAGTGATAGCGCTTTAAGAAGAGAGATACGTACCGTGAATCATCATACGCACTGGCATCGCATCCAAGCTGTGTCGAATAATAAATTGCGGATCGAATTTGATACTACGACCCAGAGGGATGATACGTTACAGCGGTTAAAAGAGCGTTCAGAAATCAAGTGCCGTCCCTGTCTGCAGATCTCTAGGCCTATGATACAATAATGAAAGGCATCTCTGAAAAGACACTCGCGGTGACCCGTCGCCATCATAAAGGTTCAAAATGCTGAACTCGGCGAGATAATCGGCAGCGAACAGGATAATTTAAAACTACGCTTCAAGCGAAACAACGCGAAACTAAAATTTATACAACGCTGTTCTATCAGCGGAACCGAAGGTGTTCAGGAAAAATGGTGGATATGGCTAGGATAGCCGTAGACCATCAGAAAATCCACGTTGCAAAGCTTCTCCATCTCTTCAGTGCCATAAATGCCTGCAATTCGGCATATGCGATCCCATTGTACAGCGACCGTGAGCCCTTGCCCCCACTGCGCCAGCACCGACCATCAAGTTGCTGAGTGCCCAAGCAAAGACGCTCCAAACTCCAGCGAAATGTTTTAATTGTGTTGCTCATAATGATAAGTTTAAAACAAAAATGATACAAATCACACCGCGAATCAATGTCCTTCTGCCTATCGCTATGGGGCCATGAGAGAGAGTCGACAACAGAGTAGACTATTTTTGAGCGTAGCTCCTCTCTCTCACGGTCAGCGACGATTGGAGCAGTTTGTCAATTTTAAATCTAAATTTTACCATTTTAATATAACTGTCATATACTATTTTTTATATTTACGTATCATGTC
Organism: Teinopalpus imperialis; assembly: GCA_029286865.1. Lineage (NCBI taxonomy): Eukaryota > Metazoa > Arthropoda > Insecta > Lepidoptera > Papilionidae > Teinopalpus > Teinopalpus imperialis. The sequence goes on from JAGSMU010000125.1 coordinate 18,735, forward strand.
ATTCATCATTCATTAAATTGGCTCCCCAATCAATTCAACCATATTAAATTTGTATCATGCACGCCGCCTCCCTTCCCGATGCACCTGCACCGTATCTAACGGCTAGCACCGCTGAGCGTGCGGAGCGGCCACGGCACCGTTTAAATTTTAATTGTTTATATTTTTACTTTTACAACTGACTGGTAAGTTGTGTCGCTCTGCTCTGCCCTGCTCCCCGCGCATTCCGCGCAATTCGGGCCTCAAGCGGTGTCTATTTTTAGATGCGGCGACGCAGTTCAATTGTTTATGCAATCTTAGTAATAATTTCTTTCTTTTTTTTTTTTTTTTTTTTGTAATTACTTCTCAAAATCCTTATGATAGGTCTAGCTCTAAGAAATTAGTACTAATATAGAATAGATACTTGTATACAAAAGAATTTGTTGATCTTTTTGCTGTATATAATGTTGTCATATATTTATGTTTATTCTCTTTTACGATCATGCTATTTTTCTTTTATTAAATTATATTAGGCCAGCTTTGCAAGCATTCGATTAATTAATCAAGTTTAATTTGTATCTAATTACATGCCGCCGCCCTTCCCGGGTTGCAAACGGTGCATCGTATCCCATGGCGAGCACCGCTGAGCATTGCGGGATCGGCCACGGCACAGTTTAAACTTTTATCGCTCCGTCTTAATTTGTTTATATTTTTACTTTTACAACCGACTGCGCGCTGCGTCGCTCCCCGCCCGTCTTCTGCCCTCAAGCATTCCGCGAAGGGATCGGGGCCCCAAGCGATGTCTATTTTTAGATGCGGCGACGCAGTTCAATTGTTTATGTTATCGTATTTATTATTTCTTTTTCCTTTTTTTGTAATACCTTTACAAAATCCTAAGATAGGTCTAGTCTTAAGAATTTAGCACTAATTTAAAATAGATACTTGTATATAGATAAATAATTGTTGTTTTTGCATTATTTAATGTCGTTATATGTTTATGTTTATTTTTCTTTTACGATCATACTATTTACCATTTATTAAATTGCAGTAGGCCAGCTTTGTAAATACCTCTCCACCATTTAATTACGTCAAACTAGTGTTTAAGCATACAGTATTATGCTGCCGATTCTCTGGCCGCGAACGACGCCCGTATTTTATTGCAGAGCATCGCCGCTCGGGAGTGGCTGTGGCATGGTTTAAATTGTACATCGCTCCTTACAACTTTATTGCTGTGACCGTTAGCGCACCGCGCCTCCTGGTACCTCGTCCTGCTCCCGCGCATGACGCGTCGGGGACTGTGACCTTCAAGGCGTTTAATTTTTAGATACGGCGACATAGTTCAATTGTCTAAGCATTCTAGTAATTATTTCTTTTCTTTAGTAACTTTTTCTAAATCCTAATGTTAAGGTCTAGCTTTAAGGAACTAGCACTAATTTAGAATAGATACTTGTATACACATAACTGCTCTTTTTTGCATTATATAATGTTGTTATATACTTATGTTTATTTTTACGATCATACTATCTATCATTTATTAAACTACAGTAGGCCATCTTTGTAAAATATTTCAATCAATTAAGCATTTAAATTGTGTCTAAGCATGTGCCGCCGCCCTTCCCGGGTTGCGAACAGTGTATCACATCTGATCATGACAACGCCGAGCATGCGGGAGCGGCCTCGGCACATTTTAAAATTTTAATTTGTTTAAATTCTTGTTCCCACAAACCGACAGATATTCGCGCCTCGCGCCGCGCCTCGCTCCTCGAGCGTGCGCCGGCGGCGGAGAAAGCGTGGCTTTGTCACGCCGGGTCTATTTTTTTACACACTGTAGCACTTGCATGTGTGCGTTTAATTTCTTTGTTTAAGGAGTATTGTAATGATATTATTCGTTGCGCGCATGCATCTGTACTTTTACTTTATATATTCTATGTAAAATTATAGTAAAGAATAGGTTAAAACATTTGATTTAATATTTGAAAATGTAATTAATATTTAAGATAGGAAACTTTCTGTGTTAGCAATAAGAACATTTAGTCGAGCGTCTCGAGATTCGAGCCCGGGAAATGCGGCTTCAACAGAAGTCGTATTCCCAGTTCAGCGACACAATTTATTTCTTTATTCGGGGACCAAACTTATATATATACTTGCTTATTCTATAATTAAATCTTAACTGTACAGTAACTCTTGTATGGTTTAAGGTATGAGACTCAGGTAGCAACCTGTAATCCATTAGCAGTTGTACAATCTCTACGTCTCACGAACTACAGTTAATATTTTATTTTACGTAACAATGTACGCCAACTTTTGGCTGGAGGAAATTTACAAAAATCTAGTCAATTAACGGCCATCGGGGAAAAGTAAAATCCTCAGTGGAACATATGGGGATATGGTAACCTAGGCAGAAACGTATCAACAGCGTTCTGCCAGGACACATACCCCCAAGCAAGCGAATCAAATAGCTGATACCATATAAACACATTTCCAATAAGAATTAAAAATGTCAAATATGATTGAACATAAGATTAAGAAAAAACCCAACCTAACCTAACTTTTTTCTACGCCCGCCCTCGCGGGGACGAGAGCGGGTTGGCACGGACTCGCACCGGTCAAACCCCACGGTGTCTTCGCCCACCCAAGTACTCGTGCATGCGTACGCTGTAAGCATTCTCCGCGTGCACAGCGCGGGTGGCAGCCAGTTGTGTGGCCCCGCAGATCTTGGTCTGTTTTGAGAGCGCGCGAAATCGACACTGGGCGCGCTCTCACCTCGCTGACCATATACGAGCGACAGACTTCCCGAGTCCATCGTCTGAGCCGGGGAATTGAGTACGCTTCTACGCTCTCACCTTCCTTCTGCGGCGGCTACGTGGAGTGGTCCCAGGGTCGTGGGATTTCTCCCACGCTGGCTGGTCGGCTGCCGAGGTGGCAACGGGCGGACCGGCCTTTTTCCGGCTTTGAAGGCGCTTTGCAGGCCTTCCCCATCCTATGGTGGTCCGCCGGTTTCTTAGCGGCGACGCACACGGCACAACGAGGGGTAAGTGGACATCGTGCCGCCTTGTGGCCAGGTTGACCACAGCGGCAGCACAACTCCCGGTCGACTGGTGCGTCGCACTGAGCTCCCTCACGTGTCCCGCCTCGAAACAGCGGGAAACACCTTAGGAGGTGAGGGCCCAATGAGCTTCACCCTCGGCCGCCACCCATGCGAGATCGTTAGGCGCCCGCCGGCAGCCACCTTTTGGCGGCGTTCACGGGCACCGGACCCAGGCTATCCTAAGCGCCTTGCGGGATACCGCATCCTCGCCAGCACTTAATGGTGTCTTTGGGATGCCAGCCTTCACCGCCGCCGCTACTACATCCTCTGCTGTGGTAGAGCTGTCCAGACTGACACTTTAATTTCTACAGTCTTCGCCGGTCTGGATACTGCACACGCTTTCATCGAGCAATTCCTCGCTCAATTTTGAGCGAGGCATCCTTAAAATGTTGCTCGCGCCGGGGATCTCGAACATACGAGCCTCGTGGCGCAGATGCGGGAAGCGCATCTCAGTAATACCGAGGAGGCTAGGCTGATTTTCGCCTTCGCCTCGGTAATTACGCTCACGTGGTGGTGACTCCTGCAGCCGCTGCCCGGCCTCCAGGGTCACCACCACACCAGAGGATCGCGGAGTCGCACCACAGCTCCCGGCCGCCAACACTTTTCGCACTTTGCCCTTTCCTGGCTTTGAGCCCCCTTCCTGCCCCACTGTGGTCCAAGGCTGGTCCATGGACTGTGCGGCGGCAGGGGTCGTGGACTCAGCTACCTCTTTTGGGCCCTCCTTAATGGCCTCGCTACGTTTCCCCTTAGGCGCTTGGGGCTGCCGCAACCCCAGCGACAGCCGATTTGACGCCAGCCGCCATGCGATAGGCGGTTTTGTCTTAACCGGTGCCTGGGGAGGCGAAGAGCTGGATGTGAGGACCGGGCCCCAAGCTTCCAGCCTCCCTTGTCCGCCGCTAATGGGGCGGAGGTGCTTCTTCCGGCAGGAGGAAACCTCCAGCGCGGCAACTGGCGGCGTTGATCATTGACCCACCTGCTCAATGATCGAGCGCACGAGCCCTTCTGCCCTCAGTTTGCTTGGCTGGGCCCGTCGATTTTTATCCGCAGGTCGCCACCTCCTTCCCAGTTGAGATACTCGCCCTTGTAGGCGAGCATTTCGGCCAGCAGCCTGCGTCTCGTCTGAGGTACAGCGTCGCCGCATTCGCGGTCCTCGATGACGTTCCCTCTGCAAGCTTCTTTGAGCGCCTTCACCAGATGCCGGTGTCTCTGACCTTTGTTGCAAACCATGTGATGACGCTCACGCCGTCCTCTACCCTCTTTCTAGCTCCGCTGCCGTCTCGAAGTCGCTAATGTTATTGACGACTCGGACAGGCCAGCAGATTCCGTTGCGCGGAGCTGACGAGACGATGCTGCGATCTCCGCCTCCGCTTCCACCTCATTTCCTCTTCTTTGCGGCCGCCAATGCCATTTTGGCTTCTGGGCAAGACCCACGTATTCCCTGTAGTTGGTGTCGCCCACGACCTCTCCTTTTGGCAGACACTGTCAGCTCTGTTCTTTCCGTCCTGGGCCCAGCCGCCGGACCGGGATATATCTCTGCGTCCTTAGAAGGACGTTTCCTCCCCGCACGCTTCTTCTCTCATCGAGTGACTCCACGCTGAGCATAGAGTCGCCGTGTCGTCGCGTCACCAGTCTACCCTCAGATTTTGTTTTGCTCTTGTACTATAACTGTTCCCACGATTGTGTGACGAAATAAAGGTCGGCCCCGGGTTACGCTTTAACCCGAGGGCAAGGCTACATACCGTGGGTCGCCTGGGTACCGCCAGGTTTTCAAGATATCTCCGCTGTCTGATTATTTTATAGATACACCTCGCGGGCCGGCTAATTAAGGCAAGTTTCGCTCCGCTGCACTTCGACGCACTCGGCCATCGTCAACACTGGGGTCTTTGACGGTACAGCGGGTTACGGCGCGCTGGGAGAGCCGACGTAACTCCCCAGTTTTGAACGGTTGAATTCTGCTGCAGTGAGTGCACACCGAGCCTGTCCTCCACTATGGCATTAGGCACTGAAAACGATATATCGTCACCAGTTCCTAATACCTACTATCATTGCTGCCTTTCCCCGGATACAGAAATCGGGCGAGAAATGCAACTCCCACAACGCTCGACGGTTGAGTGCCCGGCGGCAGTAAAAGCGCACACCGAGCCCGTCCCCACACGGAACATTAGGCACTGCCAACGACGTATCGCGACCAGTTCCCACGCATACTCATTTTGCTGCCTTTTCCCGAATTCTCCTCACTTTTGATCAAGGAGAAATGCAATCCTCCACCTCGCATTGCACCTGAGGAACACGTATCGTCACCAGTGTCCACGCGGGCACTATCGTTCGGTTGCCTTTCCTCCGGATACGGAAATCAAAAGGAAATGCAAACCCCGCCACTCCACCACAGCCCCTCCGCTTATCAGAGGGACACGCAGAGTGTTTATCCCCCTGTCAGAACATTCGCCACTGGCAACAACGTGTCATCACAGTGCCCAGGGTGCACTGTCCCGGCGTTGCCTTTCCCCGGATACACCAGTATCAAAGGGAAATTCAACGACCAGGCACTCCGGAGGAGGTTTGACGTGGCACCCAACCCAACTTTTTTTTTTTTTCGTGGGGAAATGCCTACGCATACCCGCCCCCGCGGGGACGAGGGCGGGTTATGTCGACTCGCACCGACTAAACCCCACGGTGTTCCTTCTGCTCCACCCAAGTACGCGCGGTACGCTGTGAGCATTCTTCCGCGTGCACAGCGGGTGGCGGCCAGTTGTGTGCCCCGGCAGATTTGCCTCGGTAGCGAGAGCGCGAACACCGGGCGCGCTCTCACCTCGCTGACTCGCCGAGCGACAGACTTCCCGAGTCCATCACTCGAGTCGGGGGAACGGAGTATGCCTATGCTCTCATCCCTCTGCGGCGGCTGTGGAGTGGTCCCGGGTCTCGGGACGCTCTCCTCCATCGGCTGGCTGGTCGGTTGCCGAGGTGGCAACGGGCGGATCGGCCTTTTCCTCGCCTTGAAGGCGTTGCAGGCCTTCCCCATCCTGTGGTCCGCCGGTTTTTAGCGGCGACGCACACGGCACAACGCGGAGTAGCGGAGCACTGCGCCGCCGCCTTGTGGCCAGGCGACCACAGCGACAGCACAACTCCCCTACCACCGGTGTCGCACTGAGCCCTCACGTGTCCCGCCCTCAAAGCAGCGGAAACACCTCAGAGGTGAGGGCTCTAATGAGCTTCCGGCACTCGGCCACCACCCACGAGACCATCAGACGTCCCCGGCCACCTTTTGCAGCAGCCGGGACACCGAACTCCAGGCTATCCCGAGGCCTGCGGATACCGCAGACCTCGCTACACTTCTAATGGTGTCCCCTGGACAGTCGCCAGCCAACGAAACAGCCGCCACCACTCTCTTCCACCGGAGACCGAGTCATCAAGACCGGACACTTTATCTCGGCGGTCTTTGCCGGTCTTGAGACCTGACCGCTGCCTGCTGCGGTGAGAACCTCCTCAACTTGAGCGAGGGCGTTCGCCTTGTCTCGCTGTTCGCGCCGGGATCTCGAACATTCGAGCCCCTGTGGCGCAGATGTGGAAACGCATCTCGGTTATCCCAAGGCGGCGAGGTTTATTTCGCCTTCGCCTCGGTGATCACCAATGTAGGTGACGCCTGCTGCCGCAGCCTCCGGCTCCAGTGTAAATTAATACCCACAGCGGACGATCGTGGAGTCGCGATCTTGACTGGCCCGGTGCGGGTATGCCGGGACCCTTCACCGTTTCCCACCTTTCTTTTGGCCTTCTTCACCACCGTCGTCCATGGTTTCTACGGACTGCGGCAACGGTGGCAGAGGAAGGGACTCAGTTGCCGTCTTTTGCCTTCCCTGGGCCTTGCTCAACCTTCCCTTGGGATGCTTCGGGGCCACAGAAGACCCCGCTATAGCCGGTTTACAACGGCGCCTTTACAGGCGGCTTGCAGGAGCCGGTGCCCGGGAAGGCAAGGGCTGACGGTGACCGGCACCTCATCCGGTCTCTTGTCCGCCGCCAGTGATGGGCGAAGACGCTTCTCCGGGAAGGAGACGGTCCTCCAGTGCGGTGAACTGGCGCTGATCATTGACCCCACCTGGTCAATGATCGAACGCGCTAACTCCTCTTTTCCTGCTCCCCTCGGCTTGTTGCGGGCTGGTCAATTTGCATCCGCAAGTAGGCCACCTCCTTCCTCACCTGATACTTCGCTCTGGAGTCGAGCGTTACCGCCTGCAGCTTCCTTCGCTGTCTCTTCCGAGGCAGCGTTGCTGCAGAGTCTTAGCGGTCTCGCTTACGTTCTCCTGCAGCCTCCTCAGCGCCTTCACCCAGATGCCCTTTAGGCTTTCGACCTTGTGGCTTTCACCATGGAGATGACGCCGACGCTGTCCCTATCCCTTTTGCAGCCTGATGCCGCCTGAAGTCGCCATCGCTGGGACGATGACCTGACAGGGTTGACTTCCTGCCGGCGCGGAGCGATGAGACGATGAGGCGATCTCTGCCTCCGCCTCCAACCTCTCCTCCTCTCCTTGCCTCCACCAACGCTATTTTGCCTGGGCAAGCCCTTACATACTGCCTGTAGTTGAGGCCGCCCTCGACCTCTCTTGGCAGTCGCAATCATGCCCTTCCCTGATCTTTTCCTCCTGGCCCATCGCCAAACCATCATCAATCTCAGCGTCCTTAGAAGGACGTTTCCTCCCCTGCTACTATCCTCCTCTCGTCGATTGACTCCACGCCAAGCATAGAGTCGCCCGTGTCACGTCGTTTCATCTACCCTCAAGTTTTGTTTTTGAATTGCCTGGGTATCTGTTCCCACGATTACAGGACGAAGCAAAGGTCGGTCCCGGGTGACGCCTCTATTCCGGGCATTGGCTACATACTGTGGGGGCCGCCTGGTACCCACAGGTTTTTAAGACTTCGCCGTCTGATTTTTATAGAGATTACTCGCGGGCCGGCCAATTAAGGCAAGTTCTCCGCTCCACTGCACTTCGACGTACCCCATTATCGTCAACACTGGGGTCTTTGACGAAAGTACAGCGGGTTACGGCGCGCGCCGGGAGAGCCGACGTAACTCCCCAGTTTTGACGGTTGAATGCCCGGCGGCAGTGTGTGAGTGGCACACCGACCCAATCCCATCACTATGAGCATTAGGCACTGGAAACGATATATCGTCACCAGTTCCTAATACCCACTATCATTTGTTGCCTTTCCCCGGATACTTTGATCAAGGAGAAATGCAACCTCCCACAACACTGATTTTATTGAGTGCCCGGCGGCAGTAAAAAGCAATGAGCCCGTCCCCACATCTGTGAGCAGGCCAGGGCACTGCCAACGACGTATCGCCACCAGTTCCCAATGCACACCTCATTTTGTTGCCTTTCCCCGGATACTTTGATCAAGGAGAAATGCAACCTTCATCACTCGCATTGGGCACTGAGAACGACGTATCGTCACCAGTGCCCAATGCGCACCATATTCGGTTGCCTTTCCTCCGATTTGGAAATCAAGAGGAAATGCAACCCCTGCCAATCTGCAGTGCCTCCGCTTATCAGGAGGGACACGCAGAGCAGCTATCCCCCTGTCATCAGAACATTCGCCACTGGCAACAACGTCATCACCAGTGCCCAGGGTGCACTGTCCCGGCGTTGCCTTTCCCCGGATACACAGTATCAAAGGGAAATTCAACGACCAGGCACTCGAGGAGGTTTTCTGACGTGGCACCCCAACCTAACCTAACCTTTTTTTTTTTTTTTTTTTCGTGGGGAAATGCTCATTCATTACCTGCCCCCGCGGGGACGAGGACGGGTTATGTCGGACTCGCACCGACTAAAACCCCATGGTGTTCCACCTTCGTCGCGTATGGCGGGGCCACGGGAACGCTTTCGCACACCCCGCGACCCTGCTCAGGCACGGCAAGCCGGCCCTCCTTCGGGAGTGACATCCCCTCCACCCCTCTTCCTGCAAGGCGCGCCAAACACGGACGCGCCTTCCATCTCGGCTCTTCTTCTGTAGGTGGGAAACGGACTCCCCCGAGTCCGCCCCCAGAGGCCATGGGGGCCAGGAAAGCACCTGGGCCAACCCAGGCCCCTGCGGCGGATCTGGTCTGCGGCTCCACCGCCGACCGATGTTCGGCCGCGGAGGACAGGGAGAGCGGCAACGAAACACCGACACTCCTCTTCCCCGCGGCCCCACCACAGCCGCATCATGCGGTGTGCGACTCCTTCGCTTGAGTCGCGGGAGGTGATAGGGAGAGCGGCAACGAAACACCGACACTCCTCTCCCCTCCGCGCGACTCCGCCTCGGCTACTGAGGCGGGAAAAGACGGCCTTGCCCGCCACATCCGCCCCCAGCAGTCCACCGACACGCATCCGAGGTTTGCTCATAACGAGCCCACCTGAAAGGGCTGACTCGGGCCGGCCTCAGAGCGCCTTAGGCCGGCCATTGGGTTCCTTTCTTTAGCTTCGTGGTGACCAAGCCACGGTTACTAAGCCCCCGCTACGACAAAGGAACCTCCTGGGGGAACTCTTTTTGCTATCGGGGAAAATCTCGAAAGATACCCTGCCTCCTGGGGGTGAGACAGGGTTATGTGGGACTTGTAACCACTAAAACCCCCGGTGGTCATCCTCAGTGCATTTAGAGGCCCCGATCTCCATAGGAACGCACCGGTGCCCTCTGCACGGTGCCTGAGTTAGTCATCCCTGGGGAGGAAAACCTCCCCTAGCACCTCAGGTGCTACGGCAACTCCGAGACCACCTGAGTTGCCGTCCTTCCTGGGTTCGCTTCCCGGGTGGTCAGAGCTCTACCCTGATCACCCGCGAACCCGAAGTCCCCTTTAGTCGCCTTGTACGACAGGCAGGGGGTACCTTAGCCCCCATTCTTATGCCCGGGACCAGCGGGGCTGACGGGCCGGTGCGTCCGCTGCCACCGCCCTGGCAAGCCGTCTCCCCGAGCGGGATCGTGGCCCTCTCCCGATCACGCTGGCGGTCTCCTTCTGTACCATGACGGTTTCACAGAAGGAGACCAGCGCCTTCCACGCGCCTTTATCCGCCAGCGCAGCCGCTACTGCGACTGGCGGAGAGAGATCTTGCCCGATCCTCTGACCAGGATCCGCCGCTCGGAACTCCTATCACGCAGCAAGGCACTTCCGGCGAGCGTGTGCTGTGCGGAATCCCGGTCCCCACCACAGTGGTGGCATTGCGTTGTCGATTCGCGTCCATTCTGTTCAGGTAATTTCACCGAAACACCCGTGCCCGGTGAGTACCTGCGCCGTCGGTGGCAGGACGTAAACGCCTCTTCCCCGCTCTCGCAGCCAGGGCTTCGCCGGCAGAGCGTTGACTGTGCGCTGGCGAGAGAAACGAGGCTCTCGGAGCCTCTTCGCCACACTCCGCAGCGCCCGTCTGCGCTCCTGCCTTCGCACCTCGCCCGCATCCAGGGGCTCGGCTTCCTCCTGGGAAGACGAAGGTGGCATACACCCGCGCATCCATCTCCGCCAAGATGTCCAAAGGTGGAAACTGAGTTAGACAGTGGCCGCCTCGAAAGATTACCGTACGATACCGTGCGATCCTGATGGCCATCTTTCGCTGCAGGCTATTGAGCGAAGTTTGCAGCACACGCCCGTGAGTCGATGGGACCATACGGGCGTGCTCTCTGTAGAGGGCCATCGATCGCACGACCCCGCGTAGAGGCGGCGGACTCCTCCCAGCCTCTGAGATTGGTAGCAAAACTGCGGCTGCACCCACTACCCTCTCGATCTTGGGGACCAGGCGGTCGAAGCGTTCGAAGCCCTGAAGACCGTCCAGGGATGACCGGGAGATATTTCATCACCGGTCCCACCCGACTTGCACGTCACCAAACGAACCGACAAGTTGGTGGTTCTCCTCTGGGAGCCAGGAACCAAAGCGCCTCGGTTCCAGGGGAGGCGCTATCCGGATCCAGCTCGCATCTTTATCCACGACGCATGCCACCCCAAGCTCAGTAAGCCGGATGGTGCTGAAGCTGTCCCCGTCGGCTAGTAACAGAGTGTCATCTGCATAGCAGACGACACCAATACCGACGGGGAGATCGACCCGCAGGACCGCGTCGTACGCGAGGTTCCACACCGTGGACCCAACACGGATCCTTGTGGGAACCCCCGCAGTTCACCTCCCTCAGGTGGACAGACGCGTCCCGACCCACGTATTGATGTACCTGTCGTGCAAGTACGCCTCCCAAAGCGATGCAGCAGGTGGAGGCACGCGATGGTATGCCAGAGTTCTCCCTAATGGTTCCCCAGGGCAGCGAATTAAAGGCATTGACTATGTCAAGATTGACCGCCAATGCCACACCGCCCTGGTAATCAAATAGCTCCGCTGCGACTGCTCGACGCGAAGGATCGCGTCCGCAGTCGATCGCGCCTGCCGAAAGCCGAATTGGCTGTCCGACAGGTCGGGGCCTCCACTTCCTGACGTAGGTGCGTGTTGAGGCGGGCGTACCATCCTTTCTGAACAATTCTGCAGTTCAGCCCCATCTAGCAAGCAAACAAATGGGCCGGTACGCGGAGGGAGATTCAGCGATCCTGCCATCTTCCTCAAGAGCACCATCCTTGCCTCTTTCCAGGCTGAGGGGAAGACACCGACACTTAGGCAGCTGTTGAACAGCTGTCTCAGTCTTCCCGCAGCCCGGCGGCGAGCGACTGCCCCAGGCCCGGACCAGGAATTCCGTCAGGCCTGGGGCCGTATTTCTTTCTCCGAGGCGCCTCACGGCTCGGTCCAACTCCGTTGGTCACCCCCAACTCATCAGACCACGCGACCTCGTCTGATCGCAATGTTGCGGTGCGGGGCTGTCCTGACCCTAGGGAAGAGAGTGTCCACAACCTTCCAAACGGTGCAGGGTCCAGGGTTTCCGTCGCTGAGGACCCATGATCGGAGCTTGCCTAGTACGATTTTGTACGGCCGCCCCATGGGTCCCTGTTCAGTCCCCTCGAGGAGTTCCGCTCCAGACCAGACCCAGCATCCTCGATTGCGAGTTGGAGCGCTTTTTGTGGCGCCTCTGGCGCTGTGCCTGTACGCTCTCGCCTTTTCATCGGCAGTGGTCAGTTCTTCTGTGGGTTTCGGTGTACTGGCGTCGGGCCCGGCAAACAGTCCCTGCGCAACCGTGCTGCGGCTCTGACCACCAGCAATAACAACGCCCCGAAGTTGGGAGAGACCTGGTCCGAGGCATCGACACGCTCAGCCGACGCCGTAGCCCGGAACCAGGTCGCTTCACTTTCGGGATCGGGCAAGACCCCTTTGGCTGGGTCCCTGTCCAGGCCGCAACGATGGCCATGGGTTTCGAGATACCGTCGAGCCGCTTGAGGACCATCGCCGCGGAGGGCCGCTACTGCGTTGGCGGCGGGTAGCACCGTCGGGAGAGCTGAGCGCCACATCGAGAACGATGTGGCGGTGGTCAGACAGAGTGACCACGTCTTCCGCCACTCTCCATCCCGATTACTTCAGCGCGAGGAAGTAGAGGGAGTCGCCCACGACAGGTCGACACCTATTCCCCTGCCACCGCATCGAAAGCAATGGACCCCTGATCTAAAAGTCGGAGGTCGAGTCCCGCTGCCCATTTTGCACAGTTTCCCGGCACCGCAAACCCCACGATCTGTGAGTGAGCGTTGAAATCACCCAGGACAGCAGACAGAAGGCATGCACGGATTTAATCGCCCAGCTCCGAACGGTACGCCTCTGTAAGCGGCGAGGGTACTGTTGGGAGAAACGTAGCATTCAATACTCACAAGCGGGAACCCCACTCGACTATGACGAATCCCCTGCCCTTTGAAAACTTGCGCAGGAGGGATCCCTTCCGCCACCCCAGTAGATAGCAACGGAACCCTCAGTGTCACCGAACCAACGAGGGATAACCGGGACTCTCGGTAGGGTTCCGCTGTGAGCAACTGACCACCTGGCGAGGGTTTGCAGCAGCAGGTTTTGCGCCCCGCGGCAGTGGTTCAGATTGCTTTGGAGGATCGGGGAACCTAACCTAACCTAACCTAACCTTTTTCGTGGGGAAATGTCACGCATGCCCGCCCTCGCGGGGACGAGAGCGGGTTATGTCGGACTTGCACCGACTAAAACCCCACGGTGTTCCTTCTGCCACTTGGTGCTGTGCATACGGGCAGCGTGGCCTTCCGCGTGCACAGCTGTGGCGGCTTGCTAAACGCAGGCCCCGGCCGTTTGTAACCTTTTATGAGAGCGCGCGGGAACACCGGGCGCGCTCTCACCCTCACTAACTCATGTTGAACTACGGACCTCCCCGGGCCCATAGCTCAGTCAAATCTTCGGGGGAAGTAGAGTATGCTTACGCCTACACTTTTCCCCGGCGGTGCGGTTGTGGACTTGTCCCGTGGTTACGTAACGGTTCCTCCTCCATCAACTCAACCGTCCCTTGCGGCTGGCTGGCCGGGTGCCTAGGTGGCAAAGCGGGCGGACCATCCTTTTCCCTCTTCTTTAGGCGCGGCCTTGCAGGCCTGCCCCCATCTTGTGGTCCGCAGGTTTGCTGGCTGCGACGCATTACCAGCGTAACGCGGGTTGGCGCGGAGCACTAAAGCGCCTTGTGGCCTGATTCACCACAGCGGAAGCACAGCTCCCCACGATCGACTGTGGCGACGCACTGTGCCCTCACATGTCCAGCTTCTAAGCAGCGGAAACACCTCAGCGGTGAGGGCTCCACCAGCTTGACCACGGCTGCCACCCACGAGACCATGAGTCGCCCGCCGGCAGCCACCTTTTTGGCGGCAGCCACAGGGCACTTGACCCAGGCCATTCCGAGTCCTGCAGGGTACCGCAGAATGTCGCTGCACTTAACGGCCTCTTCAGTGCAGCCACCAGCCTTCGTCACGGCCGCTACCACGTCCTCCGTAGAGCCGTCCAGACCGGTCACCTTGACCTCCGCCGTCTTTGCCGGTCTGGATACCCGCACTCGCTTGCCCGCTGCTGCAAGAACCTCGCTTAGTCTTCGAGCGAGGGCGTCCGCCTTGTCGCCGCTGTCTGCGCCCGGGATTTCAAACATCCGAGCGCCCGTTGCGCAGACACGGGAATCTTTATCTTCAGTTATACCGAGGGAGGCGAGGTTGATCTTCGCCTTTGCCTCGGTAATAACATCGGTATAGGTGACGCCTGCAGCCACTGCCTCTGGCTCCAGGGTCACCACCACGGCGGACGATCGCGGAGTGGCGATCGTGACCGCCCTCTTTGCGGGTTTTACGGAACTATTTGCCGCCGCCTTCCCAGCCTTCTTCTTTTAAGTCCTTTCACCACCGTAGTCCATGGTTGCTCCATTGACTGCGGCGCCGGTGGTCGGGACCCAGCTTCCCTCGGTTGGCTCTCTTTCACGGTCTTGCTTTGCTTCCCTTTGGGGCGTTTCTGGCCCGCGGAACTTCTGCGACAGCCGGTGGCGCTAATCAGCTACATGTGCAGCCTTGCGGGCTGCCGGTGCCTGGGAAGACGAGGGACCGGACAAATGAACGGTTTCCGTCTTAGTACTCTATCCGCCGCCAATGGTGGGCGGAGTCGCTTTTCCGGTAGGAGGCGGTCTTCTAGTGCAGTGAATCTATGCTGATCATTGACCCCACCTGGTCAATGATCGAACGGACGAGCCCTCCTGCCAGCTCCCCAGCTTGTTACTGGCTTGTTTACCTGCATCCGCAGGTAGGCTATCTTCTTCCGCAGCTGCGACACTTCGTCTTGGAGACGGGTGTTTGCAGCCGTCAGGTTTCGCGTTTCATCAGAGGTACAGCGTCTCTGCAGAGTCCGGAGTAACTCCTAGTCACGGTCTCCGCTGCCTTCTTAAGCGCACGAACAAAGTTGCCCTTTTAAGTTCTTGGACTTAGTGGCAACCGTTGATGACGCCGACGCTGTCCTCGATCCTTCTCCAGGTCCACTGTTGCGCCTCGAAGTCGCCACGTTTGATGAACCCACTTTGCAGGGTTGACTTTGCCGGTGCGGAGCTGTCGAGTTGCCGCAACAATCTTCGCCTCCGCCTCCACCCTCAGTTCCGCTTCTCGTGCTGACACCAACGCCATTTTGCCTGGGCAAGGCCTACGTACTCCCTGCGTTAGCCGCCCTCGGCCCTCTTGGCAGATGTTCTTGCCGTACAGGCTGTTTCCACCGTCATGGCCCGTAAGCAGACCAGAGCCACATGATGCGTCCACAGAAGGACGTTTTCTCCCGCCACTTCGTCTACCGTCTTCAAACGACTCTACGCTCAGCATAGAGTCACTGTCATCGTCGCTGTCTCGTTCAGTTTCAGTCCGTTGCAGTATAATTAAGTTTTTCCATTTGATTCCCATAATGATAAAGGTCGATATAAACGGTCGATCCCCGGGTGACGCCTATTCCGAGACAAGGCTGCATACTGTGAGGGTCGCCTGGTACCCACAGGTTTTAAGACTTCGCTGTCTGGTTTTATAGAGTGATCCTTCCTCGCGGCCGGCTAATTAGTAAAGCCCTCCGTCTGCACCTCAACGTACCCATGATCGTCAGCGCTGGGGTCTTTGAAGAGTACAGTGGTTACGGCGCGCTGGTGGCTTCGACGTAACTCCCCAGTTTTGGACGGTTGTGCCCGGAGGCAGTAAGTAGTGCACACCGAGCCCGTCCTCCACTATGAGCATTAGGCACTGGAAACGATATATCGTCACCAGTTCCTAATAATACCCATTCATCATTTGTTGCCTTTCCCCGGATACAGAAATCAAGGAGAAATGCAACCTCCCACAACGCTCGACGGTTGAGTGCCCGGCGGCAGTAAAGCGCACACCGAGCCCGTCCCCACACTGTGAATATGGCGTACCGCCAACGACGTATCGCCACCAGTTCCCAATGCATACCCTCATTTTGTTGCCTTTCCCCGGATACTTTGATCAAGGAGAAATGCAACCTTCACTTTCGCATTGGGCACTGAGAACGACGTATCGTCACCAGTGCCCAATGCGCACCATCGTTCGGTTGCCTTTCCTCCGGATATGGAAATCAAAAGGAAATGCAAACCCCTGCCACCCACTGTGCCCTCCGCTTATCAGAGGGACACGCAGAGCAGCTATCCCCCTGTCAGAACATTCGCCACTGGCAACAACGTGTCATCACCAGTGCCCAGGGTGTACTGTCCCGGCGTTGCCTTTCCCCCGGATACAATAGTATCAAAGGGAAATTCAACGACCAGGCACTCGTGGTGGTTTTCTGACGTGGCACCCCAACCTAACCTAACCTTTTTTTTTTTTTTTTTTTTTTTTTCGTGGGGAAATGTTTACGCATACCCGCCCCGCGGGACGAGGGCGGGTTATGTCGGACTTGCACCGACTAAACCCCACGGTGTTCCTTCTGCCCACCGAGCCGTGCATACGGGTACGCCTGGCGCATCGTCCGCGCACAGCAGTGGCGGCTCGCTCTTGCGGGCCCCGGCCGTTGGTAACTCCTTATGGAGAGCGCGCGGGAACACGAGGCACGCGCTCTCACCTCGCTGACTCATTTTGAGCTACGGACCTCCCCGGGTCTATAGCTCGAGTCGTATTCAGGGCGGAATGGCGAGCGCATACGCTCTGCGTCTTCGCCCGATGCGGCGTCTGCGGACTGGATCCGAGGCGGCTGGATCGAACTGTGTTCCGCTCTCCTTCGTGGACATCACCGCCTCACAGTACACCTGCACTGCTGCCCACCCTTCCCGGGACTGTCGACCATGGCAGAACTACGGCGGCCAGCGACAAGTCGTTGCCCACTACGGCATTCAGTGCTCGCTACCGCCCTACCGAGGGACACAATCTCCAGCGTGTGCTGGGCCGTGTCTTGAGGCAGCCGCCCAGTGGTGACAGCCCTCGTTTGGCTCCCTTCCGGGCGGTACTTCCCGAAGCAACCATGCCCCGAAAGCACCTGCGACAACCGGAAGGTGAGCACTCCGTGACGTCTGCCCAGCCACTGCACGAGAACTGACGTACTGCCCTACGGTCGTGGTTCCGGCCCGGGTTGCCGAAGAGCATGCCGCCACCTCTGCACCATGACCCTTCGACGCTCCGCCCTCGCCGCATCAACTTCCTCCCTGTGGTGGGAACCAGCACCGTGACCGCTTCCACGCCAAAAGAAGACGGACGCGAGAACTTTCGCCTCCAGTTCCTGTGGGAGGGGACGCCGCCAGCACACACGCCGCCTCGTGGGACACCGTGTACTCTCGATCGCTCTGATCGCCATCGCCCCTGGGGCCTATGCAGAAGAGCGATTGTCCGCTATTCAGAGCGTCACTCCACGTAAGCCCGTACAGCGCCATGGAGCGCACCATGCCCAGGTACAGGCGCCGACAAGCCGCATTCGACCTCTGATATTCGGCGCTGCCGACTGCGGCCGCCGCACGCAACAGCCTGGGCAATAAGCCTAGGAAGTGCACCGAAGTTCCATCGGCCGGGTCCAAAGTGAGTCCCAGATATTTCATCTGGGACTTGATGCCGATGCGAACTCCTCCCACCATTATGCGTAGTCCCGAGGGTGGCGCGTTCCGAGGCCCGTGAAACACAAGGCCTCAGACTTGTTAAGGGCCACCTTCGAGACCCAGCTCGATACGACTCCACTACGTGGGCCACTCCCGCTGTAGCACGTAAGGTGCACTCCCTGTGGTGCCGCCCTTGCCGTCACTCAAGGTGTCGTCGGCGTAGCAAGTCACGCAGAGGCCACGCAGTAGTGACCCGCGGAGGACCCAGTCGTAACTAATGTTCCACAGGAGCGGTCCGAGAACCCCGGGACACCGCACGAGACTACGCGACTATGCCACGCGTTTCGACACCTATACGCCACCGACCTGCCCGAGATACGATGCGATCATGCGCTGGAGGTAGTTCGGCACCCGGTGATACCGGAGTGCCTCCTGATGCAACTCCAGGGCAAGGTGTTGAAGGTGCTGGCATGTCAAGAGACACCGCCAAGACGACTCACCCCGGGCGACTGCTTCCTCCGCCGTCCTCTCTTCACTCGCATGATCGCATGTAATGTAACTGCCCTCGCGAAACCGAATTGGCTATCATCCAAATCCGGACCGACCCCCACCAGATGCCGAACGAGGCGACGGCAATGACACGCTCAAAGAGCTTTGCCACCTCGTCCAACAGCACTATGGGCCGGTACGCAGAGGGCGAGTCCCCGGCGCCCTCCTTCCTCAAGAGGACTATCGCCCGCCTTCCACACCCGTGGAAAACGGCCCCGTTAGGCAGGCATTGAATAGTCCTCTGAGTTTGCCCTCGAGTGCGCCGGATGCTAGGACCCACGCACGGCCAGGTACACCGTCGGGTCCTGGGGCCGTATTCCTCGAACGGAGTCGAAGAATCGCGGCCCCGAACTCTCCTGGGGGGTTACTGGCGGTACCACCTCGTCCATCCAGCGCAGTCGGAGCCATGGTCGGCGGCGCATATGTTCTCCTCCTCGGGAACAGGGTCGCAAACCACTGCGTCCACGAACTGGGGCTGGAGACTTCGTCAGAGGGGTGCCCATGGGCGAAGTTTCCCCGCACCATGCGGTATGGGCGACCCACGGATCACGGTTCAGAGTCTCCAGCAGCTCGATTCTCGCCCCAGCCTTGGCCTCGCCAATGGCGATTTGAAGACAAAGCTTGCCCTCCTGTAAGTGTCGCGCAACGATGACTCGGCCAAATGTCACGGCGTCTCCTCCGGCGTTGCCTCGTGTACTGGCGTCTCGCGACTACGCACGCAGTGCGCAGCGCAGCGATGTCGGCGGACCACCAGTACACCTGCCTTTTCGGCGGTCGAGGCCCCAACCGTGGCATCGACGCATCGCAGACGCGAGTCATCAACGCGCGAAGCGCCACCGCTTCGTCTTCCACGCAGTGATTGCTGCACCTCGGGGAAACCCACGATTCCACCAGGGAAGCCTCGATGAGAACTTCCCCGTCGAGGTGCTTGAGTGCCCATCGCGGGCCGTCGCCACGGACGACCGCTCGCCCGGATCGGATCGGGGCCGCGTCGGAATCGGAGACGCTGAAGCGGATATACAAATGATCCGACAGCGTCTCCACACCGGACACGACTTCCCACCCGTGAACCCGGCGCGCCATGGATGTGCTGGCGAAGGACAAGTCCACAACGGAGCTCCCCTGGGGCCGAACGCACGTGGGTTCCGAACCACGGTTGAGCAGACAGAGTCCTACGGACAGTGCCCACCCCTCCAGGAACGTCCCCCGCGTATCGCTGGCAGAACAGCCCCAAACGGTGTTCTTGGCGTTGAAGTCACCCATCACCAAAATAGGATGAGGGTGACTCCTGCCAATGAGAGCTCCGATCTCGCCCAAGAGTCCCTCGAACTGGGAGCGGCTTCTGCTGGGGGGACAATAAATGCCAATAATGACTATCCCCCCCACCAGCGCTGCAACGAACCCGCGACCCTTCTCCACCCAATCCATGGGTGGGGCACCAGCAGTCGTCCGAGCAACTACCGCGACCGAGCCATCCACGTCTCCCGCCCATCCATCCCTTTCTGGAACCAGGTAGGGTTCCGAAACGACGGCCACGTGGGTCAACCACTGTGCCATACTCTGAAAGAGCAGATCTTGAGCTCGAGCACAGTGGTTGACGTTCGCCTGAACTACGTGAAGGCCGTAGCTCATTGCGAGGCCGGTTTCGGATCCTCCTCCATCGCCTCCACTTGTGGTTCCTGGGTACCTTGCTGCTTCGGCGGCGACGTTCTAGCTGGTTTTTTCCTCTTGGGAGGCGCGGTGCAGGCCCTTCCTCCCATCCTGTGGTCGGCCGGTTTTTGGCTGCGACACACACAGCGCAACGCGGGTTGGCGGAACACTGCGCTGCCTTGTGGCTGATCAACCACAACGGAAGCACAGCTCCCCCGGTCGACTGCGGCGTCGCACTGGGCCCTCACATGTCCCGACTCCAGGCAGCGGAAGCATTCCCAGAGGTGTGGGCTCCACTAGCTTCGCCACGGCTGAGACCCACGAGATCATAAGCCTTCCGCCATCTGCAACCTTTTGGCTGCCGCCACAGGACATCGGACCCAGGCCACCCCAAGTCCAGCCTGATCACGTAGGATTTGGCTACATTTCACCACCTCCTTGGGGCAGCCACCGGCCTTCGCCACGGCTGTCACCACTTCCTCCACAGTGGCGGAGTCATCCAGACCAGCAACTCTGACCTCCACTGTCTTTGCTGGTCTGGTTATCCGCACACCTTTGTCTGCGAGCGCCTCCCCACTTCTGGCTGCAAGGCCGTCCGCCCTGTCGTTGCCAGGCCCGCGCCGGGGATCTCGAACATACGAGCCCCCGTGGCGCATGTGCGGAATCGCAGTTCTGTTATCCCGAGGGCAGAGAGGTCGACTTTCCTCTTCGCCTCGGAGATAACCTCCGCATAAGTTACACCTGCCGCCACCGCTTCCGGCGCCAGTGTCACCACGACAGCGGTCGACCGAGGTGTGGCAATCTTTGCCGGCCTCGGTGCAGGATTGCCAGGACTCTTAATAACCTTGCCGCTCTTGTTCTTAAGCCCCTTTCTACCACCTTAGTCCAAGGTTCTTCCATGGACTGAGGTGCCAGGTAACAGATCAGTTCAGGAATCGTCTGAATACTTTTAGTGGGTTCCTGCGCTTACCCTTCCTGTCCTTCGGAGCCGCTAAGCATAACCCCAGTGACGACTGTCCGTTCACTGCCAGCCGAAATGGCAGGCGGCTTCGGGTAGCCGGGAGCCGGGGAGGTGATGGACTGCGAGGCGGTAGGCACCGCACTTGCCCTCGCATCTGCCGCCAACGGAGGACGGAGGCGCTTTTCGGGGAGGAGGCGGTCCTCCAGCAGCGAGGAATCTGGCGTTCATCATCGTCCCCACTTGACAGATGATTGAACGTACCAGATCCTCGTTGCCTTCAGCTGGAATTGGGCCACGTTCACTGGGCTGCTCCATGCGCAACCGCATCTCCTTCACCTCTTTGCGCAACTGCTCAATCTCACCTTGCAGGCGAATGTTGCTCGCTTGCAGCCTCTTCGTTTCCTCAGAGGTGCAACGACTCTGCAATATCTGGGTGTCCGCCCTGATCTCTTCTGCAGCGTCCTTCAGCACTTTTAACCCAAGTGCCCTTCAGGTTCTTTGATTTGGAGGCGACCTTGGTTATGAGGGCGATGTTATCCTCGATCTTCTTCCCCAGCTGCGACGCCGCCTGGAAATCTTCATCGTTCGACGACGACTCTGACAGGGTTGTAATTCTGTCAGCGCGGAGTTGTCGAGCTGCAGATGCGACCTCTCTTCTGCCTCCAACCTTTCTTCTTCCCTTTAGCAGCGACAAACGCCTGTTTGCCTTGGCAAGGCCAACATACTCCCCGTCGTTGGAGGTCTCCTCGACCTCTTTTGGCAGATGTTCTTACCACTGACCTGCTAATCTCCTCATCATGGCCCGTTATCGGACCGGAACCGCAATCAGCGTCCGTGGACGGTCGCTTTCTCCCGCAAAAATCCTCTCCTTCAAGGACTCTACGCTCTGCATAGAGTCGCTCTCCCTCCTCACTCACCTCCGACATGCTTTTGGTTTTTTTTGTAAATTCCATATTAGTTCCCACGATTATAGGACGAAGTAAAGGTCGGTCCCCGGGTGACGCCTATTCCGGTGACAAGGCTACATACTGTGGGGGTCGCCTGGTACCCACAGGTTTTTAAGACTTCGCTGTCTGATTTTTTATAGAGATTTACTCCCTCGTGCTCGGCCAATTAAGGCAAGCCCTCCGCTCCGCTGCACTTCGACGTACCCCATTATCGTCAACACTGGGGTCTTTGACGAAAGTACAGCGGGTTACGGCGCGCTGGGAGAGCCGACGTAACTCCCCAGTTTTGGACGGTTGAGTGCCCGGCGGCAGTGTGAGTGCACACCGAGCCCGTCCTCCACTATGTGCATTAGGCACTGGAACGATATATCGTCACCAGTTCCTAATACCCACTATCATTTGTTGCCTTTCCCCGGATACAGAAATCAAGGAGAAATGCAACCTCCCACAACGTTCGATCGGCGTTAAGTGCGCCCGGCGGCAGTAAAGCGCACACCGGGCCCGTCCCCACACTGTGAACATTAGGCACTGCCAACGACGTATCGCCACCAGCCCCAATGCAGGTAATAATTTCATTTTGTTGCCTTTCCCCGGATACTTTGATCAAGGAGAAATGCAACCTCCCACAACGTTCGATTTGTTGCGCCCGGCGGCAGTAAAGCGCACACCGGGCCCGTCCCCACACTGTGAACATTAGGCACTGCCAACGACGTATCGCCACCAGCTCCCAATGCACACCTCATTTTGTTGCCTTTCCCCCGGACACTTTGATCAAGGAGAAATGCAACCTTCATTCGCATTGGGCACTGAGAACGACGTATCGTCACCAGTGCCCAATGCGCACCATCGTTCGGTTGCCTTTCCTCCGGATATGAAAATCAAGAGGAAATGCAACCCCCCTGCTACTCCGCAGTGCCCTCAGCTTATCAGAGGGACACGCAGAGCAGCTATCCCCCCCTGTCAGAACATTCGCCACTGGCAACAACGTATCGTCACCAGTGCCCAGGGTGCACCGTCCCGGCGTTGCCTTTGCCCCGGATACAATAGTATCAAAGGGAAATTCAACGACCAGGCACTCGAGGAGGTTTTCTGACGTGGCACCCCAACCTTTTTTTTTTTTTCGTGGGAAATGTTTACGCATACCCGCCCCCGCGGGGACGAGGGCGGGTTATGTCGGACTCGCACCGACTAAAACCCCACGGTGTTCCATCGCTCCACCCAGTGCTGTGCATGCGGGTACGCTGTGAGCATTCTTCCGCGTGCACAGCTGGTGGCGGCCAGTTGTGTGGCCTCGGCATACTTGGCCCTGTGTTGAGAGCGCGCGGGAACACCGGGCGCGCTCTCACCTCGTTGACTCATACGAGCGATAGACTTCCCCGAGTCCATCACTCGAGTCGTAAGGGGGGGAATCGAGTATTTCGCCTCCTTGTCCCCTGCGGCGGCTGTGGAGTGGTCCCGGGGTCGTGGGACGGTTCCTCCTCCATCGGCTGGCTGGTCGGTTGCCGAGATGGCAACGGGCGGACCGGCCTTTTCCCGCTCTTTGATTGCACAGAGCAGGCCTTCCCTCCCATCCTGTGGTCCGCTGGTTTCTTCGCGGTGACGCACACAGCCAGTGGGCGGCGGAGCACTGCGCCGCTTTGTGGCCAGGCTGACCACAGCGGAAGCAGAGCTCCCCCCGGTCGACTGCGGCGCCGCACTGAGCCCTCACATGACCCGCTTCAAGGCATCGGAAGCACCTCAGAGGTGAGGGCTCCACCAGCTTGACCGCGGATGCCACCCAGGATACCATAAGGCGCCCGTCAGCTGCCACCTTTTTGGCGACAGCTACGGGGCACCGGACCCAGGCCATCCCAAGGCCTGCGGGATACCGCAGGATCTCGCTGCACTTCACAGCGTCCTTGGGACAGCCGCCAGCCTTCGTCACAGCCGCCACTACTTCCTCTGCTGTGGCAGAGTCATCCAGACCGGAGACCTTGATCTCAGCTGTCTTCGCCGGTCTGGATACCCGCACTCGCTTGCCCGCCGCTGCGAGCACCTCGCTCAGCTTTTGTGCGAGGGCGTCCGCCTTTTTGTCGCTGTCTGCGCCAGGGATCTCGAACATACGAGCCCCCGTGGCACAGATACGGAACCGCATTTCGGTTATACCGAGGGAGGCGAGGTTGATCTTCGCCTTCGCCTCGGTAATAACATCGATGTAGGTGACGCCCGCCGCCGAAGCCTCCGGCTCCAGGGTCACCACCACAGCAGAGGATCTTGGGGTGGCAATTTTCACCGCCTTCTTTGCGGGTTTGCCAATACTCTTGATCACCTTCCCACCCTGCTTTCAGCCCCTTCCTCACCACCGTAGTCCACGGTTCGTCTGTGGACTGTGGTGCTGGTGGCAGAGGAGAGGCCTCAGCTGCCGTCTTCTGGCTGCTCTTTCGAGCCCGCTCCGCTTTCCCTTTGAGTGCTTCTGGCAGGCGGCACCTGCAGCGACAGCCGGTTTAACACTAGCCGCCTTGACAGGCGGTTTTGCGACAACCGGTGCCTGGGCAGGTGCAGGGCAGGACGTGGGACTGGGCACTGCCTCCGGTCTCCTATCCGCCGCCAGTGGAGGGCGAAGGCGCTTCTCGGGCAGGAGACGATCCTCCAGCGCCGCGAACCTGGCGCTGATCATTGACCCTACCTGATCAATGATCGAACGCACGAGCTCCTCCTTCCCCGCTCCCTCGATGTGTTGGCTTGGGCGCGTGTCCATCTGCATCCGCAGGTATGCCACCTCCTTTCTCAACTCCGGACACCCGCCTTGAGGCGAGCGTTGTCCGCCTGCAGCTTCGTCGTCTCCTCTGAGGTACAGCGGCGCTGCAGAGTCTTAGTGGTCTCACTAACGGTCTCTGCAGCTCCTTCAGCGCCTTCACCCAGATGCCCTTCAGGTTCTTAGACCTTGTGGCCACCATGGTGATGACGCCGACGCTGTCCTCAATCCTCTTTTGTAGCTCCGATGCTGGCTCGAAGTCGCCATCGTTCGACGACGACTCCGACAGGGTTGATATCCTGCCGGCACGGAGTTGACGAGAGACGACGCGGCGATGTCCGCCTCCGCCTCCAACCTCTCCTCCTCCCTTCTGGCTTCCACCAACGCTATTTTGGCCTGGGCCAGTCCCACATAATCGCCTGCTGTCGGAGGCCGTCCTCGACCTCTTTTGGCAGATGTTGTGCCTTGGCTGCTTCCTCTATTATGTCCTGTTAGAGGACCACTGCTGATTACTGCGTCCTTAGAAGGACGTTTTCTTCCTAACGTTCTCCGCTCGTTGAATGACTCCACGCTGAGCATAGAGTCACTCGTGTCGTCATCGCTGTCCATTTCGTCATGCCTTTTGGTTTTAATTTTTCCATAGTTATTCCCACGATTGTGGACGAAATATAAGGTCGGCCCCGGGTTACGCCATTCCGAGGGCAAGGCTACATACTGTAATGCCCGGTTCCACAGAAGACTTCGCTGTCTGATTATTTTATAGAGGTTTACTCCTCGCGGGCCGGCCAATTAAGGCAAGCCCTCCGCTCCGCTGCACTTCGACGTACCCCATTATCGTCAACACTGGGGTCTTTGACGAAGGTACAGCGGGTTACGGCGCGCTGGGAGAGCCGACGTAACTCCCCAGTTTTGAACGGTTTAATGCCCGGCGGCAGTGTGAGTGCACACCGAGCCCGTCCCTCCACTATGAGCATTAGGCACTGGAAACGATATATCGTCACCAGTTCCTAATACCCACCATCATTTGTTGCCTTTCCCCCGGATACAGAAATCAAGGAGAAATGCAACCTCCCACAACGCTCGACGGTTGAGTGCCCGGCGGCAGTAAAAGCGCACACCGAGCCCGTCCTCCACTATGAGCATTAGGCACCGCCAACGACGTATCGCCACCAGTTCCCAATGCACACTTCATTTTGTTGCCTTTCCCCGGATACTTTGATCAAGGGAAATGCAACCTCCCTCGCATTGGACACTGAGAACGACGTATCGTCACCAGTTCCCAATGCGCACCATCGGTCGGTTGCCTTTCCTCCGGATACGGAAATCAAGAGGAAATGTAACCCCTGCCACCCGCTGTGCCCTCCGCTTATCAGAGGGACACGCAGAGCAGCTATCCCCCCCTGTCAGAACATTCGCCACTGGCAACAACGTATCATCACCAGTGCCCAGGGTGCACCGTCCCGGCGTTGCCTTTCCCCCGGATACAATAGTATCAAAGGGAAATTCAACGACAGGCACTCGAGGAGGTTTTCTGACGTGGCACCCCGTGGCACCCCAACCTAACCTAACCTTTTTTACATGGGAAATGCCTACGCATACCCACTGCAAGGCAGGGTTGCGTCGGACTTGCACCGACTAAAACCCCATGGTGTTCCACCTTCGTCGCGTATGGCGGGGTTACGGGAACGCTTTCGCACACCTCCGCGACCCCGCCTGCGCTGGCCGGCAAGCCGGCCCCTCCTCCGGGGGGAGGACATCCCCCTCTCCGCCCCTTCAGGCAGGGCGCGCCGGAACACGGACGCGCCCTCCAACTCGGCCTCCTCTGTGGGTGGGAAGCGGACTCCCCCGAGTCCGCCCCCCAGAGGCCATGGGGGCCAGGAAAACCCCAGCCCCCTGCGGCGGATCTGGTGATAGGCTCCGCCGCCAACCAATGTTCGGCCGCGGAGGACAGGGAGAGTGGCGGGAACAACCAACACTCCACTGAACCCGCGGCCCCACCACGGCCGCATCAGCGGTGCGACCCCCGCTTGAGTCGCGGAGGATAGGGAGATACACTACCCTCCCTCCGCGACTCCGCCTCGGCTGCGGATGGTGCGTAAGACGGCCTCACTCCGTCCATCCGCACCCCGCAGCCCACCGACACGCATCCAGGGTGGGCCCAGCTCCAGCCCGCCCGGAGCGGCCTCCTCGGGCCGGCCTTAGAGCGCCTTAGGCCGGCCATTTGGGTTCCTCTTAGCTTCACCGTGGTTAACTCCACACCACGGTTACTAAGCCCCCCCGCTACGACAAAGCGGGAACCCTTCGGGGGGGACCCCAACCTAACCTTTTTTTTTTTTTTTTCGTGGGAAATGCCTACGCATACCCGCCCTCGCGGGGGCACGGGCGGGTTATGTCGGACTCGCACCGACTAAAACCCCACGGTGTTCCATCTGCCCACTTAGTGCTGTGCATACGGGGGCGCGTGAGCATTCTTCCGCGTGCACAGCTGTGGCGGCTTGCTAAACGCAAGCCCCGGCCATTTTTAACCTTTTTATGAGAGCGCGCGGGAACTCCGGGCGCGCTCTCACCTCACTGACTCATGTTGAACTACGGACCTCCCCGGGCCCATAGCTCGAGTCGAATTCAAAGTAGGGTTTTGCTTGCGCTTACGCTTTTCCCCGGCGGCGGCTGCGGACTAGTCCGTGGTCACGGGACGGTTCCTCCTCCATCGCTTCAACCGTCCCTTGCGGCTGACTGGCCGGGTGCCTGGGTGGCAGCGGGCGGACCAACCTTTTCCACTCTTGGGCGCGGCCTTGCAGGCCTTGCCCCCCAACTTGTGGTCCGCCGGTTTACTGGCTGCGACACACACAGCGCAACGTGGGTTGGCGGAGCACTGTGCCGCCTTGTGGCCAGATTCACCACAGCGGAAGCACAGCTCCCCACGATCGACTGCGGCGACGCACTGAGCCCCTCACATGTCCAGCTTCTAAGCAGCGGAAACACCTCACAGGTGAGGGCTCCACCAGCTTGACCACGGCTGCCACCCACGAGACCATAAGTCGCCCATTGGCAGCTGCCTCTTGCAGCTGCCACAGGACACCGGACCCAGGCTATCCCAAGGCCTGCGGGATACCGCACGACCTCACTGCATTTCACAGCCTCCTTAGGACAGCCACCCGCCTTCGTCACGGCCGTCACCACGTCCTCCACTGTGGCAGAGTCGTCCAGACCGACACCTTAACTCTGCAGTCTTCGCCGGTCTGGACACCCGCACCCGTTTTCCCGCCACTGCGAGCACCTCGCCAAGTTTTTGAGCGAGGGCGTCCGCCTTTATCACCGCCGTCCGCGCTGGAATCTCAAACATGCGAGCCCCTGTGGCGCAGACGCGGAAACCCATCTCGGTTATGCCGAGGAGGCGAGGTTTATCTTCGCCTTCGCCTCGGTGATGACATCAATGTATGTGACGCCTGCAGCTACGGCCTCCGGCTCCAGGGTCACCACCACAGCGGACGATCGCGGAGTGGCGATCGTGGCTGCCCTCTTTGCGGGTTTTACGGGACTATTTGCCGCCGCCTTCCCAGCCTTCTTTTGAGTCCTTTTCACCACCGCAGTCCATGGTTGCTCCATTGACTGCGGCGCCGGTGGTCGGGACTCAGCTTCCCTCGGTTGGCCCTCTTTAGCGGTCTTGCCCTGCTTTCCTTTGGGGCGTTTCGGGGCCACGGAACCCCCAGCGGCGGCCGGTGCGGCGCTTACTGCCTTGACAGGCAGCTTTGCAGCTGCCGGTGCCTGGGAAGGCGAGGGACCGGACAAAGGACCGGGTTCCGCTTGCAGTCTTCTATCTGCCGCCAATGGTGGGCGGAGGCGCTTTTCTGGCAGCAGACGGTCCTCTAGTGCGGCGAATCTAGCGTTGATCATTGACCCCACCTGGTCAATGATCGATCGCACGAGCTCCTCCTTGCCAGCTCCCGCAGCTTGTTGGCTCGGCTGGTTTACCTGCATCCGCAGGTAGGCCACCTCCTTCCGCAGCTGCGACACTTCGTCTTGGAGGCGAGTGTTTGCAGCCTGCAAGTTCCGCGTTTCATCAGAGGTACAGCGTCTCTGCAGAGTCCGGGTTACCTCGGTCACGGTCTCCGCTGCCTCCTTAAGCGCACGAACAAAGTTGCCCTTTAGGTTCTTCGACTTAGTGGCAACTGTTGATGACGCCGACGCTGTCCTCGATCTTCTTCTCCAGGTCCGTCGCTGCCTCGAAGTCTCATCATTAGATGATGACTCAGACAGGGTTGATTTGCCGCTACGGAGCTGTCGTGTCGCCGCAACAATCTTTCCTCCGCCTCCAACCTCAGCTCCGCTTCTCTTGCTGACACCAACGCCATTTTGCCTGGGCAAGGCCTACGTACTCCCCTGTTGTTGGGGTCGCCCTCGGCCTCTCTTGGCAGATGTTCTTGCCGTACCCAGGCTTTTTCCACTGTCATGGCCCGTAAGCAGGCCAGAGCTACATAATGTGTCCATAGAAGGACGTTTTCGCCCGCCACTTCGTCTTCATCTTCAAGCGACTCTACGCTCAGCATAGAGTCACTGTCGTCGTCGCTATCTTGTTCAGTCCGTTTTGCAAAGTTCAGTTTTTCCATTTTATTCCCACGATTAGGTCGATAAGAAAGTCGATCCCCGGGTGACGCCTATTCCGGAGACAAGGTTACATACTGTGGGGGTCGCCTGGTACCCACAGGTTTTAAGACTTCGCTGTCTGGTTTTATAGAGTGATCCTTCGCGGGCCGGCCAATTAAGGCAAGCCCTCCGCTCCACTGCACCTCAACGTACCCCATGATCGTCAGCGCTGGGGTCTTTGAAGAGAGTACAGCGGGTTACGGCGCGCTGGTGGAGCCGACGTAACTCCCCAGGTTTGACAGTTGTGCCCGGAGGCAGTGTTAGTGCACACCGAGCCCGTCCTCCACTATGAGCATTAGGCACTGGAAAACGATATATCGTCACCAGTTCCTAATACCCACCATCATTTGTTGCCTTTCCCCGGATACTTTGATCAAGGAGAAATGCACCTTCGACCAGCGCATTGGAATACCGGGAACGCGAAGTATCGTCACCAGTTCCCAATGCGCACTATCGGTCGGTTGCCTTTCCTCCGGATACGGAAATCAAGGAGTGTCGCACCCTTCGGGGAACCTTTTTTTTTTTTTTTTTTTTTAGTGGGGAAATGCCTACGCAAACCCGCCCCCGCGGGGACGAGGGCGGGTTATGTCGGACTCGCACCGACTAAAACCCCACGGTGTTCCTTCGCTCCACCCAAGTACTGTGCATGCGGGTACGCTGTGAGCATTCTTCCGCGTGCACAGCGGGGGGCGGCCAGTTGTGTGGCCCCGGCAGACTTTGCCCTGTTTTGAGAGCGCGCGGGAACACCGGGCGCGCTCTCACCTCGCTGACTCATGTTGAGCGACAGACCTCCCCGTGTCCATCGCTCGAGCCGCGGGGAAATGAGTACGCCTACGCTCACCTTTCCCCTGCGGCGGCTGTGGAGTGGTCCCAGGGTCGTGGGACGCTTCCTCCTCCATCGGCTGGCTGGTCGATTGCCGAGGTGGCAACGGGCGGACCGGCCTTTTTCCGGCTTTGGAAGGCGCTTTGCAGGCCTTCCCCCCCATTCTGTGGTCCGCCGGTTTTGCGGCGACGCACACGGCGCAACGCGGGGTGGCGGAGCATGTTGCCGCCTTGTGGCCAGGCTGGCCATCGGCAGCACAACTCCCCGGTCGATCGGTGCGTCGCACTGAGCTCTCACGTGCCCCGCCTCGAAACAGCGGAAGCGTCTAAGAGGTGAGGGCTCCACGAGCTTCACCTCGGCCGCCACCACGAGACCATAAGCAGCCCGCTGGCAGCCACCTTTGGCGGCAGCCACGGGGCACCGGACCCAGGCCATCCCAAGGCCTGCGGGATACCGCAGGACCTCGCTGCATTTGACGACGTCCTGACAGCCGCCAGCCTTCGTCACCGCCGCAACGACGTCCTCTGCTGTGGCGGAGTCATCCAGACCGACACCTTCACTTCAGCAGTTTCACCGGTCTGGACACTCGTACTTGCTTGCCCGCTGCTGCAAGCACCTCGCTCAATTTTGAGCCAGGGCGTCCGCCTTTGCTTCGCTGTCTGCGCCGGGGATCTCGAACATCTGAGCCGCGGCGCAGATGCGGAAGCGCATCTCAGTTATACCGAGGAGGCCAGGGCTTGCTGCCTTCGCCCCGGTAATTACCTCGATGTAAGTGACGCCCTTTGCCACAGCCTCAGGCTCTAGGGTCACAACCACAGCAGAGGATCGCGGAGTTGCGATCTTGACCGCCCTCCTTGCGGGTTCAACGGGACTCTTCACCGCCGCCTTCCCATCCTTCTTCTTGAGTCCTTCTTCACCACCGTAGTCCAGGGTTGTTCTACAGACTCAGATGCAGGTGGTAGTTGCCGACTCAGCTGCCGCCCTTCGTTCGGCCCTCCGCAGGCTCACTCCGCCCTCCCTTAGGTGCGCGGGGGGCCACAGAGACCCCGCGACAGCCGGTTTAACGCTGGCCGCCTTGGCAGGTGGCCTTTGCTTATTCGTGGTGCTCGAGAGAAGGAATAGCTGGAAGTAGGACCGGGCACCGCATCCAGTCTCTTATCCGACGCTAGTGGGGA
This sequence comes from Teinopalpus imperialis, assembly GCA_029286865.1. Lineage (NCBI taxonomy): Eukaryota > Metazoa > Arthropoda > Insecta > Lepidoptera > Papilionidae > Teinopalpus > Teinopalpus imperialis. The sequence continues at coordinate 49,703 of JAGSMU010000125.1, forward strand.
CGGAGGCGCTTCTCCGGTAAGAGGCGGTCCTCCAACGCCGCGAATTTGCGCTGATCATTGACCCTACCTGGTCAATGATCGAACGCACGAGCTCCTCCTTGTCCGCTCCCTCGGCTTGCTGGCTGGCCGATCCACGCAGACCTTTTAACAGGGCCACCTCCCTGCAGCTGGGTGCCAATTTTGCCCAGCGAGCATTATCGGCCTGCAGCTTCCTCGTCTCCTCTGAGGTACAGCGTTGCTGCAGAGTCTTTGCGGTCTCGCTTACATTCTCTGCAGCCTCCTTCAGCGCCTTCACCCACACGCCCTTCAGGTTCTTCGACCTTGGGGCCACCATGGAGATGACGCCGACGCTGTCCTCGATCCTCTTTGCAGCTCCGATGCCGGCTCGAAGTCGCCATCATTGGACGACGACTCCGACAGGGTTGACTTCCTGCCGGCACGGAGCTGACGAGACGATGAGGCGATCTCTGCCTCCGCCTCCAACCTCCTCCTCTCCTAGCTTCCACTAACGCCATTTTGGCCTGGGCAAGGCCGACGTACTCCCCAGTCGTTGGGGGACGTCCTCGACCTCGTTTGGCAGATGTTGTTGCCTTTCCCCGACCACTTCCCACATCTTGGCCCATCGCCGGACCAGCACCGATCTCTGCGTCCTTAGAAGGACGTTTTCCTGCTATGTTCTTCTTTCTTCATCGAGTGACTCCACGCTAAGCATCGAGTCGCTCGTGTCGTCGTCACTATCCACCCTGCATCTTGAAATTTGTTTGCTCATATTAGTACCCACGAGTTTGGACGAAAAAACGGTCGACCCCCGGGTTACGCCTTTCCGGGGGCAAGACTACATACTGTGGGGGGCGTCCGGTACCCACAGGTTTTTAAGACTTCGCTGTCTGATTTTTTATAGAGATTTACTCCTCGCGGGCCGGCTAATTAAGGTAAAGCCCTCCGTCTGCTGCATTCCCACGTACCCCATAATCGTCAACGCTGGGGTCTTTGAAGAAAGTACAGCGGGTTACGGCGTGCTGGGAGAGCCGACGTAACTCCCCAGTTTTGGACGGTTGAATGCCCGGCGGCAGTGTGAGTGCACACCGAGCCCGTCCCTCCACTATGAGCATTAGTCACTGAAACGATATATCGTCGCCAGTTCCTAATACCCACCATCATTTGTTGCCTTTCCCCGGATACTTTGATCAAGGAGAAATGCAACTTCATCTTCGCATTGGGCACTGAGAACGACGTATCGTCACCAGTGCCCAATGCGCAACATCATTGTTGCCTTTCCCCGGATACTTTGATCAAGGAGAAATGCAACTTCACTCGCATTGGGCACTGAGAACGACGTATCGTCACCAGTGCCCAATGCGCAACATCATTGTTGCCTTTCCCCGGATACTTTGATCAAGGAGAAATGCAGCCTCCACCCTCGCATTGGGCACTGAGAACGACGTATCGTCACCAGTGCCCAATGCGCAACATCATTTGTTGCCTTTCCCCGGATACTTTGATCAAGGAGAAATGCAACCTCACTCCGCAGTGCCCTCCGCTTATCAGAGGGACACGCAGAGCAGCTATCCCCCTGTCAGAACATTCGCCACTGGCAACAACGTGTCATCACCAGTGCCCAGGGTGCACTGTCCCGGCGTTGCCTTTCCCCCGGATACAATAGTATCAAAGGGAAATTCAACAACCAGGCACTCGAGGAGGTTTTCTGACGTGGCACCCCAACCTAACCTAACCTAACCTAACCTAACCTAACCTAACCTAACCTTTTTTTTTTTTTACATGGGAAATGCCTACGCATACCCATCACTCTGCGGGGCAAGGGTGGGTTATGTCGGACTCGCACCGACTAAAACCCCATGGTGTTCCTCCATCGTCGCGTATGGCGGGTCACGGGAACGCTTTCGCACACATCCGCGACCCCGCCTGCGCCGGCCGACCAGACGGCCCCTTCTCCGGGGAGGACATCTCCTCTCCACCCCTCCTGGCAGGGCGCGCCGGAACACGGACGCGCCCCTCCAACTCGGCCTCCTCTGTAGGTGGGAAGCGGACTCCCCGAGTCCGCCCCCAGAGGCCATGGGGGCCAGGAGCCCCCAGCCCCTGCGGCGGATCTGGTGTTAGGCTCCGCCGCCGACCAATGTTCGGCCGCGGAGGACAGGGAGAGCGGCAGGATCAACCACACTCCACTGAACCCGCGGCCCCACCACGGCCGCATCAGCGGTGCGTGACTCTCAGCTTGAGTCGCGGAGGAAAGGGAGACACACTACCCTCCCTCCGCGACTCCGCCTCGGCTGCGGATGGTGCGTAAGGCGGCCTCACTCCGTCCATCCGCACCCCGCAGCCCACCGACACGCATCCAGGGCGGGCCCAGCTCCAGCCCGCCCGGAGCGGCCTCCCTCGGGCCGGCCTTAGAACGCCTTAGGCCGGCCATTTGGGTTCCTCTTAGCTTCACCGTGGTTAACTCCACACCACGGTTACTAAGCCCCCGCTACGACAAAGCAGGAACCCTTCGGGGAACCTTTTTTTTTTTTTACATGGGAAATGCCTACGCATACCCACGGGCGCGCGGGTTGCGTCGGACTCGCACCGACTAAAACCCCATGGTGTTCCTCCATCGTCGCGTATGGCGGGGTCACGGGAACGCTTTCGCACACATCCGCGACCCCGCCTGCGCCGGCCGACCAGACGGCCCCTTCTCCGGGGAGGACATCTCCTCTCCACTTTCCTGGCAGGGCGCGCCGGAACACGGACGCGCCCTCCAACTCGGCCTCCTCTGTAGGTGGGAAGCGGACTCCCCGAGTCCGCCCCCAGAGGCCATGGGGCCAGGAGCCCCAGCCCCTGCGGCGGATCTGGTGTTAGGCTCCGCCGCCGACCAATGTTCGGCCGCGGAGGACAGGGAGAGAGCGGCAGGATCAACCACACTCCACTGAACCCGCGGCCCCACCACGGCCGCATCAGCGGTGCGACTCCCGCTTGAGTCGCGGAGGATAGGGAGATACACTACCCTCCTCCGCGACTCCGTCTCGGATGCGGAGGATGGGGCGACGATGCGCGGTACCAGTGCTAACAGTCCTCGCACCGCCACCCCATTCCCCCGACTCCGCCTCGGCTGCGGATGGTGCGTAAGACGGCCTCACTCCGTCCATCCGCACCCCGCAGCCCACCGACACGCATCCAGGGTGGGCCCAGCTCCAGCCCGCCCGGGCAGCCTCCTCGGGCCGGCCTTAGAGCGCCTTAGGCCGGCCATTTGGGTTCCTCTTAGCTTCACCGTGGTTAACTCCACACCACGGTTACTAAGCCCCCCCGCTACGACAAAGCGGGAACCCTTCGGGGGGGTCGGGGGGGAACCTAACCTAACCTAACCTAACCTAACCTAACCTAACCTTTTTTTTTTTTTTGGCGTGGGAAATGCCTACGCATACCCACGCTGCGGGGCAAGGGTGGGTTATGTCGGACTCGCACCGACTAAAACCCCACGGTGTTCCTTCGCTCCACCCAAGTACTGTGCATGCGGGTACGCTGTGAGCATTCTTCCGCGTGCACAGCGGGTGGCGGCCAGTTGTGTGGCTCCGGCGGGCGCTGCCCCTGTGTTGAGAGCGCGCGGGAACACCGGGCGCGCTCTCACCTCGCTGACTCATACGAGCGACAGACTTCCCCGAGTCCATCACTCGAGTCGTAGGGGGGAATCGAGTATGCCTACGCTCTCCTCATCCCCTGCGGCGGCTGTGGAGTAGTCCCAGGGTCTCGGAACGCTTCCTCCTCCATCGGCTGGCTGGTCGGTTGCCGAGGTGGCAACCCAGGCGGACCGGCCTTTCCTCTGGAAGGCGCGTTGCAGGCCTTCCCCATCCTGTGGTCCGCCGGTTTCTTAGCGGCGGCGCGCACACCACCGGCACAACGCGGAGTAGCGGAGCACTGCGCCGCCTTGTGTGGGTTGACCACAGCGACAGCACAACCCCCCGGTCGATCGGTGCGTCGCACTGAGCCCTCACGTGTCCCGCCTCAAAGCAGCGGAAACACCTCAGAGGTGAGGGCTCTACGAGCTTCACCTCGGCCACCACCCACGAGACCATCAGACGTCCCCGGCGGCCACCTTTTGGCAGCAGCCACGGGACACCGAACCCAGGCCATCCCGAGGCCTGCGGGATACCGCAGGACCTCGCTACACTTAATGGTGTCCCTGGGACGGTCGCCAGCCAACGAGCAGCCGCCACCACTTCCTCCACCGAGACCGAGTCATCAAGACCGGACACTTTTATCTCGGCGGTCTTTGCCGGTCTTGAGACCCGGACCGCTTTGCCCGCTGCGGTGAGAACCTCCTCAACTTCTGAGCGGGGCGTCTGCCTTGTCACCGCTGTCTGCGCCGGGGATCTCGAACATTCGAGCCTGTGGCGCAGATGCGGAAACGCATCTCCGGTTATCCCAAGGGCGGCGAGGTTTATTTTCGCCTTCGCCTCGGTGATCACCTCAATGTAGGTGACGCCCGCTGCCGCAGCCTCCGGCTCCAGTGTAACCACCACAGCGGACGATCATTGGAGTCGCGATCTTGACCGGTCTCGGTGCGGGTATGCCGGGACCCTTCACCGGTTTCCCACCCTTCTTTTGGCCCTTCTTCACCACCGTCGTCCATGGTTTCTCTACGGACTGCGGCAACGGTGGCAGAGGAAGGGACTCAGTTAAATCTTTGGCCTTCAGCCCGCGTGCTCAACTTCAGCCTTCCCCTTGGGATGCTTCGGGACCACAGAAGACCCCGCTATAGCCGGCTTCACAACGGGCGCCTTTACAGGCAGCTGCAGAACCGGTGCCGGGAAACAGGCTGGACGGTGGACCGAGGCACCTCATCCGGTCTCTTGTCCGCCGCCAGTGATGGGCGAAGACGCTTCTCCGGAAGGAGACGGTCCTCCAGTGCGGCGAACCTGGCGTTGATCATTGACCCCACCTGGTCAATGATCGAACGCGCTTAACTCCTCTTTCCTGCTCCCTCGGCTTGTTGGGTAGGCCGGTCAATTTGCATCCGCAAGTAGGCCACCTCCTTCCTCAATTCTGATACTTCGCTCTGGAGTCGAGCGTTGTCCGCCTGCAGCTTCCTCGTCTCTTCCGAGGTACAGCGTTGCTGCAGAGTCTTAGCGGTCTCGCTTACGTTCTCTGCAGCCTCCTTCAGCGCCTTCACCCAGATGCCCTTTAGGTTTTTCGACCTTGTGGCCACCATGGAGATGACGCCGACGCTGTCCTCTATCCTCTTTTGCAGCTCCGATGCCGGCTCGAAGTCGCCATCGTTGGACGACGACTCCGACAGGGTTGACTTCCTGCCGGCGCGGAGCTGACGAGACGATGAGGCGATCTCTGCCTCCGCCTCCAACCTCTCCTCCTCTCTCCTTGCCTCCACCAACGCCATTTTGGCCTGGGCAAGCCCCACATACTCGCCTGTAGTTGGAGGCCGCCCTCGACCTCTCTTGGCAGTCGCAATCATGCCCTTCCCGATCTTTCCCTCCTGGCCTATCGCCAAACCATCATCAATCTCAGCGTCCTTAGAAGGACGTTTCCTCCCTGCTACTATCCTCCTCTCGTCGATTGACTCTACGCTAAGCATAGAGTCGCTCGTGTCGTCGTCACTATCTACCCTCAAGTTTTTGTTTTTTGAATTGCTCATATCTGTTCCCACGATTACAGGACGAAGTAAAGGTCGGTCCCCGGGTGACGCCTATTCCGGTGACAAGGCTACATACTGTGGGGGTCGCCTGGTACCCACAGGTTTTTAAGACTTCGCTGTCTGATTTTTTATAGAGATTTACTCCTCGCGGGCCGGCCAGTTAAGGCAAGCCCTCCGCTCCACTGCACTTCGACGTACCCCATTATCGTCAACACTGGGGTCTTTGACGAAAGTACAGCGGGTTACGGCGCGCTGGGAGAGCCGACGTAACTCCCCAGTTTTTGACGGTTGAATGCCCGGCGGCAGTGTGAGTGCACACCGAGCCCGTCCCTCCACTATGAGCATTAGGCACTGGAAACGATATATCGTCACCAGTTCCTAATACCCACCATCATTTGTTGCCTTTCCCCCGGATACAGAAATCAAGGAGAAATGCAACCTCCCACAACGCTCGACGGTTGAGTGCCCGGCGCCAGTAAAAAGGCACACCGAGCCCGTCCCCCACACTGTGCGCATTAGGCACTGTCAACGACGTATCGCCACCAGTTCCCAATGCACACTTTCATTTTGTTGCCTTTCCCCCGGATACTTAGATCAAGGAGAAATGCAACCTCCACCCGCGCATTGGGCACTGAGAACGACGTATCGTCACCAGTTCCCAATGCGCACCATCGTTCGGTTGCCTTTCCTCCGGATATGAAAATCAAGAGGAAATGCAACCCCCCTGCCACTCCGCAGTGCCCTCCGCTTATCAGAGGGACACGCAGAGCAGCAATCCCCCCCTGTCAGAACATTCGCCACTGGCAACAACGTGTCATCACCAGTGCCCAGGGTGCACCGTCCCGGCGTTGCCTTTCCCCCGGATACAATAGTATCAAAGGGAAATTCAACGACCAGGCACTCGAGGAGGTTTTCTGACGTGGCACCCCAACCTTTTTTTTTTTTTTTTTTTTTTCGTGGGGAAATGCCTACGCATACCCGCCCCGCCCGGGTTTCGAGGGGCCGGGTTATGTCGGACTCGCACCGACTAAAACCCACGGTGTTCCATCTGCCCACTTAGTGCTGCATACGGGGGCGCGTGAGCATTCGTCCGCGTGCACAGCTGTGGCGGCTTGCTAAACGCAGGCCCCGGCCATTTTTAACCTTTTTTATGAGAGCGCGCGGGAACACCGGGCGCGCTCTCCTCACTGACTCATGTTGAACTACGGACCTCCGGGGCCCATGGCTCGAGTCGAATTCGGGGAAGTAGGGTATGCTTGCGCTTACGCTTTACCCCCGGCGGCGGCTGCGGATAGTCCGTGGTCACGGGACGGTTCCTCCTCCATCGCTTCAACCGTCCCTTGCGGCTGGGTGGCCGGGTGCCTGGAGTGGCAGCGGGCGGACCAACCTTTTCCCACTCTTGGGCGCGGCCTTGCAGGCTTGTCCCCATCTTGTGGTCCGCCGGTTTGCTGGCTGCGACACACACAGCGCAACGCGGGTTGGCGGAGCACTGTGCCGCCTTGTGGCCAGATTCACCCACAGCGGAAGCACAGCTCCCCACGATCGACTGTGGCGACGCACTGGAGCCCTCACATGTCCAGCTTCTAAGCAGCGGAAACACCTCACAGGTGAGGGCTCCACCAGCTTCGACCACGGCTGCCACCCACGAGACCATGAGTCGCCCGCCGGCAGCCACCTTTTGGCGGCAGCCACAGGGCACTTGACCCAGGCCATTCCGGAGTCCTGCGGTGCCGCAGAATGTCGCTGCACTTAACTGCCTCTTCAGTGCAGCCACCAGCCTTCATCACGGCCGCTACCACGTCCTCCGCTGTAGCAGAGTCGTCCAGACCAGTCACCTTGACCTCCGCCGTCTTTGCCGGTCTGGATACCCGCACTCGCTTGCCCGCCGCTGCAAGAACCTCGCTTAGTCTTCGAGCGAGGGCGTCCGCCTTGTCGCCGCTGTCTGCGCCCGGGATTTCAAACATCCGAGCGCCCGTTGCGCAGACACGGAATCCCATCTCGGTTATACCGAGGGCGGCGAGGTTGATCTTCGCCTTTGCCTCGGTAATAACATCGGTATAGGTGACGCCTGCTGCCACTGCCTCTGGCTCAGGGTCACCACCACGGCGGACGATCGCGAATTGGCGATCGTGACTGCCCTCTTCGCGGGTTTTACGGGACTATTTGCCGCCGCCTTCCCAGCCTTCTTTTGAGTCCTTCTTCACCACCATCATGAACATCATTGACTCCGGCGCCGGTGGTCGGGACTCAGCTTCCCTCCGTTGGCCCTCTTTCGCGGTCTTGCTTTGCTTCCCTTTGGGGCGTTTCGGGCCCGCGGAACCCCCAGCGACAGCCGGTGCGGCGCTAACTGCCATGACAGGCAGCTTTGCGGCTGCCGGTGCCTGGGAAGACGAGGGACCGGACAAATGAACGGTTTCCGCTCCCAGTCCTCTATCTGCCGCCAATGGTGGGCGGAGTCGCTTTTCCGGCAGGAGGCGGTCTTCTAGTGCAGCAAATCTGGCGTTGATCATTGACCCCACCTGGTCAATGATCGAACGCACGAGCTCCTCCTTGCCAGCTCCCTCCAGCTTGTTGGCTCGGCTTATTAACCTGCATCCGCAGATGGGCCACCTCCTTCCGCAGCTGCGACGCTTCGTCTTGGGCGGGTGTTTGCAGCTATCGGGTTCCGCGTTTCTTCAGAGGTACAGCGTCTCTGCAGAGTCTGAGTAACCTCAGTCACGGTCTCCGCTTATCCTTGACGCACGAACAAAGTTGCCCTTTAAGTTCTTGGACTTAGTGGCAACTAAGTTGATGACGCCGACGCTGTCCTCGATCCTCTTCTCAGGGTGCTGCTGCCTCGAAGTCGCCATCGTTTGATGACGACTCAGACAAGGTCGATTTGCCGGTGCGGAGCTGTCGTGTCGCCGCAACAATCTTTTCCTCCGCCTCCAACCTCAGCTCCGCTTCTCGTGCTGACACCAACGCCATTTTTGCCTGGGCAAGGCCTACGTACTCCCCTGTTGTTGGGGGTCGCCCTCGGCCTCTCTTGGCAGATGTTCTTGCCGTACCCAGGCTTTTTCCACTTTCATGGCCCGTAAGCAGGCCAGAGCCACATGATATGTCCATAGAAGGACGTTTCCGCCCGCCACTTCGTCTACCGTCTTCAAACGACTCTACGCTCAGCATAGAGTCACTGTCGTCATCGCTGTCTCGTTCAGTTTCAGTCCGTTTTGCATAATTAAGTTTTTCCATTTTGATTCCCACGATAAAGGTCGATATAAACGGTCGATCCCCGGGTGACGCCTATTCCGGAGACAAGGCTGCATACTGTGGGGGTCGCCTGGTACCCACAGGTTTTTAAGACTTCGCTGTCTGGTTTTTATAGAGTGATCCTTCTCGCGGGCCGGCCAATTAAGGCAAGCCCTCCGCTCCACTGCACCTCAACGTACCCATGATCGTCAGCGCTGGGGTCTTTGAAGAAATTACAGCGGGTTACGGCGCGCTGGTGGAGCCGACGTAACTCCCCAGGTTTGGACAGTTGTGCCCGGAGGCAGTGTTAGTGCACACCGAGCCCGTCCCTCCACTATGAGCATTAGGCACTGGAAACGATATCGTCACCAGTTCCTAATACCCACCATCATTTGTTGCCTTTCCCCGGATACTTTGATCAAGGAAGAAATGCAACCTCCACCCGCGCATTGGGCACTGGGGAGCGACATCGTCAGGTTTAGTAGCATATCTTGGTTGCCTTTCCTCCGGATTTGGAAATCAAGAGGAAATGCAACCCCTGCTATCGCTGTGCCCTCCGCTTATCAGAGGGACACGCAGAGCAGCAATCCCCTGTCAGAACATTCGCCACTGGCAACAACGTGTCATCACCAGTGCCCAGGGTGCACTGTCCCGGCGTTGCCTTTCCCCGAGATGCAATAGTATCAAGGGGATTCAACGACCAGGCACTCGAGGAGGTTTTCTGACGTGGCTCAATCAGCACCCCAACCTAACCTTTTTTTTTTTTTTTTTTTTTTCGTGGGGAATGCCTACGCATACCCGCTTTACTGATGAACAGGAGCGGGTTATGTCGGACTCGCGCCATTTAAACCACGGTGTTCCTTCGCTCCACCCAAAATTTTATTGCATGCGGGTACGCTGTAAGCATTCTTCCGCGTGCACAGCGAATTAACCAGTTATTAATGGCCCCGGCAGACTTGGCCTGTTTGAGAGCGCTTGGGAACACCGGGCGCGCTCTCACCTCGCTGACTCATACCGAGCGACAGACTTCCCCGGAGTCCATCACTCGAGTCGTAAGGGGGAATCGAGTATGCCTACGCTTCTCCTCATCCCCTGTGGCGGCTGTGGAGTGGTCCCAGGGTCTAGGGACGCTTCCTCCTCCATCGGCTGGCTGGTCGGTTGCCGAGGTGGCAACGGGCGGACCGGCCTTTTCCTATTGGAAGGCGCTTTGCAGGCCTTCCCCATCCTGTGGTCCGCCGGTTTCTTTGCGGCGGTACGGCACAACGCGGGGCAGCGGGCAATGTTGCCGCCAGCTGGCCTGGTTGACCACATCGGCAGCACAACTCCCCGGTCGATCAGTGCGTCGCACTGAGCCCTCCCGTGCCCGCCTCGAAACAGCGGAAGCACCTAAGAGGTGAGGGCTCCACGGCTTCACCTCGGCTGCCACCGCTGAGACCATAAGGCGCCCGCTTCGGCCACCTTTTGGCGGCAGCCACGGGGCACCGGACCAGGCCATCCGGGCCTGCGGGATACCGCAGGACCTCACTGCACTTTACATCCTCCTTGGGACAGCCGCCAGCCAACGAAACAGCCGCCACCACTTCCTCCACAGAGACCGAGTCATCAAGACCGGACACTTTGTCTCGGCGGTCTTTGCCGGTCTTGATACCCGGACCGCTTTGCCCGCTGCGGTGAGCACTTCCCTCAATTTCTGGGCTAGGGCGTCCGCCTTTGCTCCGCTTTCTGCGCCAGGGATTTCGAACATGCGAGCCCCGTGGCGCAAAGATGCGAAAGCGCATCTCAATTATTCGAGGGCGGCAAGATTGATTTGGCGCCCTCGTGTCAAATTGCGGCAGCGCGTGACGCCCGCTGCCACAGCCTCCGGCTCTAGTGTCACCACCACAGCGGACGAACGCGGGTTGCGATCTTCACTGCCCTCTTCGTTGCGAATCGCCGGGACTCTTTGTCGCCTTCCCACCCTTCTTCTTGAGTCCCTTCTTTAACACCGTAGTCAGGGTTGGTCCGTAGACTCAGGTGCTGGTGGCGATGGCCGGACTCAGCTGCCGTCTTCTTTTGGCCCCCGCAGGCTCGCTCCTTCCTCCCTTAGGGTGTTTTGGGGCCACAGAAGACCCCCGCATTATTCGGCTTAACGCTGGGTGCCTTAACAGGCGACCCTGCGCCTGCCGATGCCTGGGAGGAGCGAGCCTGCCCAGAGGATCGGGCACCGCTTCTGGCCTATTATCCGCCATCAATGGTGGGCGGAGACGCTTTTCTGGGAGGAGGCGGTCCTCCAGCGCGGCAGATCTGGCGTTGATCATTGACCCCACCTGGTCAATGATCGAACGCATATCTCTACTCCTCCCTCGGCGGTTGGTTGGCCGGTCAATCTGCATTCGCAGGTAGGCCTGCCTCCTTCATAACTGTGACACTTCGCCTTGAAGGCGAGTGTTGTCCGCCTGCAGTTTCCTCGTCTCCTCCGAGGTACAGCGTCGCTGCAGAGTCTTAGCGGTCTCGCTTACATTCTCTGCAGCCTCCTTCGACGCCCAGATGCCTTTGGTTTTCGACCTTGGCGGCACCATGGAGATGACGCCGACGCTGTCCTCTATCCTCTTTGCGAAACCATTGCCCGGCAAGTCGCCATCGTTGGACGACGACTCCGACAGGGTTGACTTCCTGCCGGCGCGGGCTGACAAACGTTGATAAGGGCGATCTCTGCCTCCGCCTCAACCTCTCCTCCTCTCTCTTTGCCTCCACCAACGCCATTTTGGCCTGGGCAAGCCCACATATGCTGCTGTGGTTTGGAGGCCGCCTCGACCTCTCTTGGCAGTCGCAACCATGCCCGTCCCGATCTTTCCTTCTGGCCTATCGCCAGACCATCATCAATCTCTGCGTCCTTAGGACGTTTCCTCCCTGCTACTATCCTCCTCTGTCGATTGCGGCTCCACGCTTAGCATAGAGTCGCCATTGTCGTCATCACTGTCAATCCTCAGGTTTTGTTTTCAATAAGCTCATATCTGTTCCCACGATTTGGGACGGTAAAAATTCGGTCCCGGGGCGCCCTGTTCCGGTGACAAGGCTGCATATGTAGGGGTCGCCACCAGGTACCCACAGGTTTTAAGACTTCGCTGTCTGATTTTTTATAGAGATTTACTCCTCGCGGGCCGGCCAGTTAAGGCAAGCCCTCCGCTCCACTGCACTTCGACGTACCCCATTATCGTCTTCAGTTGTCGGATGTCGATTATCTGGATGATCCGGATACGAAATCAAAGAAATGCAACCTCCCACAACGCTCGACGGTTGAGTGCCCGGCGGCAGTAAGCGCACACCAGGCCCGTCCCACACTGTGAGCGGCGTAGGCACTGCCAACGACGTATCGCCACCAGTTCCAAATGCACCCGCAATTTGTTACTTCCCCGGATGCTTTGATCAGGAGAAATGCAACCTCGCATTATGGGCACTGAGAACGACGTATCGTCACCAGTGCCCAAATGTAACTGATCGCAGGCTTGGCTCTCCCCTCTTCCTACTTGTCGCGCGGACCTCGAGGTGCGGACCTGGAGTGAGGCATCGGATCTTCCGCCGTCACTCACCACCGCCAAACTAACCAGGCGTACTTGGGCGCGCAAAGCGTCCACGCCTGTCCGTACCAGGGCTACTGGTCCGCAGACGCGATCTTTTCTCCTGGCTCTGGTCCCCAGATGTTAAGGGACCGTCGACTGCTATTACAGACTCAGCGCTTTTCGCTAAGTCTCCTTCTCTCTCTTGGTTTTTTGATAATTCCATAATTATTCCCACGAGTTAGGACGAAATAAAATGTCGGTCTCCGGGTGACGCCTATTCCAGAGACAAGGCTACTTGCTGTGGGGGTCGCCTGGTACCCACAGGTTTTTAAGACTTCGCTGTCTGATTTTTTATAGAGGTTTACTCCTCGCGGGCCGGCCGGTTAAGGCAAGCCCTCCGCTCCGCTACTGCTTCAACGTACCCCATAATCGTCAATGCTGGGGTCCTTGAAATTACAACAGGTTACGGCGCGCTGGGAAAGCCGACGTAACTCCCCAGTTTTGGACGGTTGAATGCCCGGCGGCAGTGTGAATGCACACCGAGCCCGTCCCTCCCTATGAGCATTAGGCACTGGAAACGATATATCGTCGCAGTTCCCAATACCCACCATCATTTGTTGCCTTTCCCCGGATACTTTGATCAGGAGAAATGCAACCTCCACCCGCGCATTGGGCACTGAGAACGACGTATCGCCACCAGTTCCCAATGCGCACCTCGGCTGTTGCCTTTCTCCCGGATGCTTTGATCAGGAGAAATGCAGCCTCCACCCGCGCATTGGGCACTGAGGAACGACGTATCGCCACCAGTTCCCAATGCGCACCCTCGACTGTTGCCTTTCCCCGGATACAGAAATCAGGAGAAATGCAACCTCCACCCGCGCATTGGGCACTGAGAACGACGTATCGTCAACAGTTCCCAATGCGCACCATTTTGTTGCCTTTCCCCGGATACAGAAATCAAGGAGAAATGCAACCTCCACAACGCTCGACGGTTGAGTGCCCGGCGGCAGTAAAACGCACACCAGGCCGTCCCCACTGCTTGAGGCATTGGGGCACTGCCAACGACGTATCGCCACCAGTTCCCAATGCGCACCTTCATTTTGTTGCCTTTCCCCGGATACTTTGATCAGGAGAAATGCAGCCTCCACCCGCGCATTGGGCACTGGGTACGACGTATCGTCAACAGTTCCCAATGCGCACCATCATTCGGTTGCCTTTCCTCCGGATATGGAAATCAAGAGGAAATGCAACCCCCTGCTACTCGCAGTGCCCTCCGCTTATCAGAGGGACACGCAGGGCAACCATCCCCCTGTCAGAACATTCGCCACTGGCAACAACGTGTCATCACCAGTGCCCAGGGTGCACCGTCCCGGCGTTGCCTTTCCCCGGATACAATGGTATCAAGGGAAATTCAACGACCAGGCACTCGAGGAGGTTTTCTGACGTGGCACCCCACCCCAACCTAACCTAACCTTTTTTTTTTTTCGTGGGGAAATGCCTACGCATACCCGCCCCGCGAGGACGAGGGCGGGTTATGTCGGACTCGCACCGACTAAAACCCCACGGTGTTCCTTCGCTCCACCCAAGTACTGTGCATGCGGGTACGCTGTGAGCATTCTTCCGCGTGCACAGCGGGGGGCGGCCAGTTGTGTGGCCCCGGCAGACTTTGCCCTGTTTTGAGAGCGCGCGGGAACACCGGGCGCGCTCTCACCTCGCTGACTCATGTTGAGCGACAGACCTCCCCGTGTCCATCGCTCGAGTCGTAAGGGGGGAAATGAGTACGCCTACGCTCTCACCTTTCCCCCCTGCGGCGGCTGTGGAGTGGTCCCAGGGTCGTGGGACGCTTCCTCCTCCATCGGCTGGCTGGTCGATTGCCGAGGTGGCAACGGGCGGACCGGCCTTTTCAGCTTTGGAAGGCGCTTTGCAGGCCTTCCCCATTCTGTGGTCCGCGGTTTCTTTGCGGCGACGCACGGCACCAACGCGGGGTGGCGGAGCATGTTGCCGCCAGGCTGGCCACATCGGCGGCTAGCTCCCCGGTCGATCGGTGCGTCGCACTGAGCCCTCACGTGCCCGCCTCGAAACAGCGGAAGCACCTAAGAGGTGAGGGCTCCACGAGGAAGCTTCACCTCGGCCGCCACCCACGAGACCATAAGGCGCCCGCTGTATACACCTTTTGGCAGCATGCACGGGGCTTTCCGGACCAAACCATCCCAAGACCTGCGCGGAATTTTCTGGGACCTGCTGGCGGAAACTTCCGGGCGTGTTTTGATATCGTCAGCCAGACGCCGGGAAAAGCACCTTCGCTAAAGCGGTTTTCACCGGTCTGGACACTCGTACTTGCTTGCCCGCTGCTGCAAGCACCTCGCTCAATTTTGAGCCAGGGCGTCCGCCTTTGCTTCGCTGTCTGCGCCGGGGATCTCGAACATTCGAAGGCCCCGTGAAAGCGCAGATGCGAAACTTATCTCCGGGATTATACCGAGGGAGGCTAGGTTTATTTTCGCCTTCGCCTCGGTAATTACCTCAATCGTAAAGTGACGCCCTTTGCCACAGCCTCAGGCTCTGGGGTCCGCAACCGCAGCAGAGGATCGCGGAGTTGCGATCTTGACCGCCCTCCTTGCGGGTTCACCGGGACTCTTCACCGCCGCCTTCCCATCCTTCTTCTTGAGTCCCTTCTTCACCACCGTAGTCCAGGGTTGTTCTACAGACTCAGATGCAGGTGGTGAAGGCCAGAGCTCAGTTGCCAAATCTTCGTTTCGGCCTCCGCAGGCTCACTCCGCCCTCCCTTAGGGTGTTTTGGGGCCACAGAAGACCCGCGACAGCCGGTTTAACGCTGGCCGCCTTGGCAGGTGGCCTTGCAGCGACCGGTGCCTGAGAAGGCGAACAGCTGGAAGTAGGACCGGGCACCGCATCCAGTCTCTTATCCGACGCTGGTGGGGACGGAGGCGCTTCTCCACGTGGGGCGGTCCTCCAGCACCATGAACCTGGCGCTGATCATTGACCCTACCTGGTCAATGATCGAACGCGCGACTCCTCCTTGTCCGCTCCTCGGCTGGCTGGGCCGATCTACTTGCATCTTTAAATAGGCCACCTCCTTTCGCGGCTGCTTCGTCTTGCAGGCGAGCATTATCGGCCTGCAACTGCTCATCCTCTGAGGTACAGCGTCGCTGCAGAGTCTTTGCGGTCTCGCTTACATTCTCTGCAGCCTCCTTCAGCGCCTTCACCCACACGCCCTTCAGGTTCTTCGACCTTTGGGCCACCATGGAGATGACGCCGACGCTGTCCTCGATCCTCTTTTGCAGCTCCGATGCCGGCTCGAAGTCGCCATCATTGGACGACGACTCCGACAGGGTTGACTTCCTGCCGGCACGGAGCTGACGGGCTGACAAGGCGATCTCTGCCTCCGCCTCAACCTCTCCTCCTCTCCTAGCTTCCACTAACGCCATTTTGGCCTGGGCAAAGTGCGACGTACTCCCCAGTCGTTGGGGACGTCCTCGACCTCGTTTGGCAGATGTTGTTGCCTTTCCCGACCACTTCCCACATCTTGGCCCATCGCCGGACCAACACCGATCTCTGCGTCCTTAGAAGGACGTTTTCTCCCTGCTATGCTCCTTCTCTCATCGAGTGACTCCACGCTAAGCATCGAGTCGCTCGTGTCATCGTCACTATCCGCCCCTGCATCTTGAAATTTGTTTGCTCATATTAGTACCCACGAGTTTGGACGAAAAAACGGTCAACCCGGGTTACGCCTTTCCGGGGGCAAGACTACGCTCCATGAGGCGTCCGAGGTACCCACAGGTTTTAAGACTTCGCTGTCTGATTTTTATAGAGATTTACTCCTCGCAGACCCGGTAATTAAGGCAAGCCCTCCGCTCCGCTGCACTTCGACGTACCCCATAATCGTCAACGCTGGGGTCTTTGAAGAAAGAATTACAGCCAGGTTACGGCGATGCTGGGAGAGCCGACGTAACTCCCCAGTTTTGGACGGTTGAATGCCCGGCGGCAGTGTGAGTGCACACCGAGCCCGTCCACTCCACTATAATGAGCATTAGTCACTGAAAACGATATATCGTCGCCAGTTCCTAATACCCACCATCATTTGTTGCCTTTCCCCGGATACTTTGATCAAGGAGAAATGCAACCTCCACTATCGCATTGGGCACTGAGAACGACGTATCGTCACCAGGTGCCAATTTTATAGCTTTATCATTGTTGCCTTTCCCCGGATACTTTGATCAAGGAGAAATGCAACCTCCACCCTCGCATTGGGCACTGAGAACGACGTATCGTCATGGTGCCCAATGCCTATCGATTCGGGTTGCCTTTCCTCCGGATATGGAAATAAAGAGGAAATGCAACCCCTCACTCCGCGGTGCCCTCCGCTTATCAGAGGGACGCGAGCAGCTATCTGTCAGAACATTCGCCACTGGCAACAACGTGTCATCACCAGTGCCCCGGTTTTTGATACAGCGTTGCCTTTCCCCGGATACAATAGTATCAAAGGGAAATTCAACAACCAGGCACTCGAGGAGGTTTTCTGACGTGGCACTAACCTTTTTTTTTTTTTTTTTTTTTTTCGTGGGAAATGCCTACGCATACCCGCCCCGCGAGACGAGGGCAGGTTATGTCGGACTCGCACCGACTAAAACCCACGGTGTTCCTTCGCTCCGCAAGTACTGTGCATGCGGGTACGCTGTGAGCATTCTTCCGCGTGCACAGCGGGTGGCGGCCAGTTAATGTGGCCCCGGCAGACTGCCCTGTTTCGGAAGCGCGCGGGAACACCGGGCTTTCTCACCTCGCTGACTCATGTTGAGCGACAGACCTCCCCGTGTCCATCGCTCGAGTCGTAGGGGAAATCAGTATGCCTACGCTCTCCTCATCCCCTGCGGCGGCTGTGGAGTGGTCCCAGGGTCGCCAGGCGCTTCCTCCTCCATCGGCTGGCTGGTCGGTTGCCGAGGTGGCAATGGGCGGACCGGCCTTTTTCGCGCTACAACGGAAGGCGCGCAGGCCTTCCCCATCTATGGTCCGCCGGTTTCTTAGCGGCGGCCTTTTCACAACACAACTTTCGCGGGGTAGCGGAGCACTGTGCCGCCTTGGTGAAGCCAGGTTGACCACATCGGCAGCACAACTCCCCGGTCCGTCGGTGCGTCTAGCACTGGGCCTAAAAAATCCCGCCTCAAAGCACAGCCGAGAGCACCCTAAGAGGTGAGGGCTCCACGCGAGCTCACCTCGGCCGCCACCCATGAAATCGTTAGGCGCCGCTGGCAGCCACCTTTTGGCGGCAGCCACGGGGCACCGGACCCAGGCCATCCCAAGGCCTGCGGGATATCGCAGGACCTCGCTGCATAATGGTGTCTTTGGGACAGCCGCCAGCCTTCGTCACCGCCGCTACTACATCCTCTGCTGTCGTGGAGTCGTCAGACCGGACACCTTGACTTCTGCAGTCTTCGCCGGTCTGGATACTCGCACACGCTCTAATGAGCACCTCGCTCAATTTTTGAGCGAGGGCATCCACCTTTGTCGCTGTCTGCGCCGGGGATCTCGAACATACGGGCCCCGTGGCGCAGATGCGAAGGCACATCTCCAGTGATACCGAGGGAGGCTAGGTTGATTTTCGCCTTCGCCTCGGTAATTACATCAATGTAGGTGACTCCTGCAGCCGCTGCCTCTGGCTCCAGGGTCACCACCACAACTGAAGGATCGCGGAGTCGCGATCTTCACAGCCCTCGGTTTTGCCAACACTTTTCGTGACTTTGCCTTCCTTGTTTTGGGCCTTCTAACCACTGTGGTCCAAGGTTGGTCCATGGACTCAGGTGCAAGTGACGGGGGAGTCGGGACTCAACTGCCTTCTTTGGGCCCTCCTTAATGGCCTCGCTCCGTTTCCCTTTGAGCGCTTTGGGGCCACCGCAACCCCAGCGACAGCCGATTTGACGCCAGCCGCCATGACAGGTGGTTTTGTCGTAACCGGTGCCTGGGAAGGCGAAAGAGCTGGATGAGGACCGGGCACTACTTCAACCTCTTGTCCGCCGCTAATGGGGGCGGAGGCGCTTTCCGGCAGGAGGCGGTCCTCCAGCGCGGCAAATCTGGCGTTGATCATTGACCCAACCTGGTCAATGATCGAGCGCCTGGCTCTGCTGCCCTCAGTTTGTTGGCTGGGCCGGTCGATTTTTATCCGCAGGTCGGCCACCTCCTTCCTTAGCTGTGATACTTCGCCTTGTAGGCGAGCATTTTCGGCCTGCAGCTTCCGCGTCTCGTCTGGTACAGCGTCGCTGCAGAGTCTTAATAACCTCGATGACGTTCTCTGCGGCTTCTTTGAGCGCCTTCGCGATGCCTTTCAGGTTCTTCGACCTTGTTGCAACCATGGTGATGACGCCCGCATATCCTCTACCCTCTTTTCTAAGCTCCGCCGCCGTCTCTCGAAGTCGCCATCGTTGGACGGCGAGCTCCGACAAGTTGTTATCCTGCCGGCGCGGAGCTGACGAGACTGTCACTGCGATCTCCGCCTCCGCCTCCACCCTCATTTCCTCTTCTTTTGCGGCCGCCAATGCCATTTTGGCAGGCAAGACCCACGTATTCCCCGTAGTTGGTGGTCGCCCACGACCTCTCGCTTGAACACCGTCGTAGTCTGGCTGTTCTTGCCGTCCTGGCCATTGCCGGACCGACACCCATCTCTGCGTCCTTAGAAGGACGTTTCCTCCCCACCAATGCTTCTTCTCTCTTCAGGTGACTCCACGCTGAGCATAGAGTCGCTCGTGTCGTCGTCACTGTCTACCCTCAGATTTTTTGTTTTGTATGTGCTCATAACTGTTTCCACGATTGTGGACGAATAAAGGTCGGCCCCAGGTTACGCCATTCCGAGGGCAAAGGCTACATACTGTGGGGGTCGCCTGGTACCCACAGGTTTTCAAGACTTCGCTGTCTGATTATTTTATAGAGGTTTACACTCCTCGCGGGCCCGACCAATTAAAGGCAAGCCCTCCGCTCCGCTGCACTTCGACGTACCCCATTATCGTCAACACTGGGGTCTTTGACGAAAGTACAGCGGGTTACGGCGCGCTGGGAGAGTCGACGTAACTCCCCAGTTTTGGACGGTTGAATGCCCGGCGGCAGTGTAAGTGCACACCGAGCCCGTCCCTCCACTATGAGCATTAGGCACTGGAAACGATATATCGTCGCCAGTTCTAATACCCACCATCATTTGTTGCCTTTCCCCGGATGCTTTGATCAAGGAGAAATGCAACCTCCACCCTCGCATTGGGCACTGAGAACGACGTATCGTCACCAGTGCCCAATGCTGTATCATTGTTGCCTTTCCCCGGATACTTTGATCAAGGAGAAATGCAGCCTCCACCCTCGCATTGGGCACTGAGAACGACGTATCGTCACCGGTGCCCAATGCGCATCATCGTTCGGTTGCCTTTCCTCCGGATATGGAAATAAAGAGGAAATGCAACCCCCCTGCCCACTCCGCAGTGCCCTCCGCTTATCAGAGGGACACGCCGACAGCTTCTCCCTGTCAGAACATTCGCCACTGGCAACAACGTGTCATCACCGGTGCCAGGAATTACCGTCAGCGTTGCCTTTCCCCGGATACGAAAATGGTATCAAAGGGAAATTCAACAACCAGGCACTCGAGGAGGTTTTCTGACGTGGCACCCCAACCTTTTTTTTTTTTTCGTGGGAAATGCCTACGCATACCCGCCCCGCCCAAAGTGGTTCAGGGCAGGTTATGTCGGACTCGCACCGACTAAAACCCACGGTGTTCCTTCGCTCCACCCAGTACTGTGCATGCGGGTACGCTGTGAGCATTCTTCCGCGTGCACAGCGGGTGGCGGCCAGTTGTGGCCCCGGCGAACTGCCCTGTTTCGAGCGCGCGGGAACACGGGGCGCGCTCTCACCTCGCTGACTCATGTTGAGCGACAGACCTCCCCGTGTCCATCGCTCGAGTCGTAAAATCGGTATGCCTGCATCTCATCATCCCCCACCTGCGGCGGCTGTGGAGTGGTCCCAGGGTCGCAGGACGCTTCCTCCTCCATCGGCTGGCTGGTCGGTTGCCGAGGTGGCAATGGAGCGGACCGGCCTTTCGCTTCCGCCGCCGGAAGGCGCTGCAGGCCTTCCCCATCCTATGGTCCATGCGGTTTCTTAGCGGCGACGCACTGGCACAACGCGGGGTAGCGGAATACTGTACCGCCTTGTGGCCAGGTTGTTACATCGGCAGCGCAGCTCCCCAGTCGATCGGTGCTCGCACTGAGGCCCTCACGTGTCCCGCCTCAAAACAGCGGGAAGCGCCTGAAGGTGAGGGCTCCGCAGGCTTCACCTCGGCCGCCACCCATGAAATCGTTGGCGCCCGCTGGCAGCCACCTTTTTGGCAGCAATAAGGGCACCGGACCCAGGCCATCCCAAGGCCTGCGGGATATCGCAGGACCTCGCTGCGCCAATGGTGTCTTTGGGACAGCCGCCAGCCTTCGTCACCGCTACTTTCTCATCAAAATTGCAGGTCTGTCCAGACCGGGCACGCTGACTGCAGTCTTCCGCCAGATCTGGATCTCCGCACGCTTTCTAATGAGCACCTCGCTCGGGTACAGGTGAGGGGCATCCTTTTAATGCTGTCTTGCGCGGGATCTCCGGCAATACGAGCCCCCGTGGCGCGAATGCGGAAGCTTATCTCAGTGATACCGCAAGGGAGGGGCTAAGTTTGATTTTCGCGCCGCTGCCTCAATGCAATTACATCAGAAATGCCGGTGAGCTCACCAGCCGCTGCCTCTGGCTCAGGGTCACCGCATGGGGATCGCCCGGAGTCGCGATCTTCAGCCCTCGGTTTGCCAACTTTACTTTCGGCGAAGCTTTTGCCTTCCTTGTTTTGGGCCCTTCCTATAACCACTGTAGTCAAAGGTTAGTCCATGGACTCAGGTGCAAAGTGAGCAGAAGTCCGGGACTCAACAACCTGCTGGGCCCTCCTTAATGGCCTCGCTCCGTTTTCCTTTATAGGGCGCTTTGGGCCCGCAACCCCAGCGACAGCCGATTTGACGCCAGCCGCGCCATGACAGGTGGTTTTGTCGTAACCGGTGCCTGGGAAGGCGAAAAGAACTGGATGAGGACCGGGCACTACTTCAACCCTCAATCCGCGTATAATGGGGGCGGAGGCGCTTTCCGGCAGGAGGCGGTCCTCCAGCGCGGCAAATCTGGCGTTGATCGGTATTAACCTGGTCAGTGATCGGGCACTGAAGCTCCTCCGCCGCCCTCGGTTGTTAGCGGCTGGGCCAGTCGATTTTATCCGCAGGTCGGCCACCTCCTTCGCCAGCGCGTGCGCTTCGCCTTGTAGGCGAGCATTTTCAGCCTGCAGCTTCCGCGTCGTCTGAGGTTACAGCGTCGCTGCAGAGTCTTGATAACCTCGATGACGTTCTCTGCAGCTTCTTTGAGCGCCTTCCACAGGTAATTACCTTTCAGGTTCTTCGACCTTGTTGCAACCATGGTGATGACGCCCACGCTGTCCTCTACCCTCTTTCAGCTCCGCCGCCGTCTCGAAGTCGCCATCGTTGGACGACGACTCCGACAGGGTTGATTATCCTGCGGCGCGGAGCCTGACAGCATTGTCTGCGATCTCCGCCTCCGCCTCCACCCTCATTTCCTCTTCTTTGCGGCCGCCAATGCCATTTTGGCCCAGGCCGAGACCACGTATTCCCCGTAGTTGTGGTAGCCCACATCTCCTCTTAACGAACACCGTCGTAGTCTTCAATGTTGCCGTCTGGCCCATTGCCGGACCGACACCCATCTCTGCGTCCTTAGAAGGACGTTTCCTCCTGGTAAAGCCTTCTCTCTTCCGAGTGACTCCACGCTGAGCATAGAGTCGCTCGTGTCGTCGTCACTGTCTACCCTCAGATTTTTTGTTTTTGTATGTGCTCATAACTGTTCCCACGATTGTGGACGAATAAAGGTCGGCCCCGGAGTTACGCTGGCCTTCCGAGGGCAAGGCTACATGCCATGAGATCGCCTGGTACCCACAGGTTTTCAAGACTTCGCTGTCTGATTATTTTATAGAGGTTTACTCCTCATAGGCCGGCAATTAGACGCGGCCCTCCGCTCCGCTGCACTTCGACGTACCCCATTATCGTCAACACTGGGGTCTTTGACGAAAGTACAGCGGTTACGGCGCGCTGGAAGTAACAACTCCCAGTTTTGGACGGTTGGATGCCCGGCAGCGGTAAGTGCACGCCGAGCCCGTCCCTCCACTATGAGCATTGGGCACTGAGAACGACGTATCGTCACCAGTTCCTAATACCCACCATCATTTGTTGCCTTTCCCCGGATACGGAAACCAGAATGCTGGCCTAAACGCTCGACGGTTGGGGAGTGCGGAAATTGTGAAGTAAAACACCAGGCGATCCCCACTGTGAACATTAGGCACTGCCAACGACGTATCGCCACCAGTTCCCAATGCACCCTCATTTTGTTGCCTTTCCCCGGATGCTTTGGTCAGAATGCAACCTCCATATCGCATTGGGCTGAGAACGACGTATCGTCACCAGTGCCCAATGCGCATCATCGTTCGGTTGCCTTTCCTCCGGATATGGAAATCAGAGGAAATGCAACCCCCGCCACCACTCCGCGGTGCCCTCCGCTTATCAGAGGGACGCAGGCAGCCAGCCCTGTCAGGGAACATTCGCCACTGGCAACAACGTGTCATCACCAGTGCCCAGGGTGCACCGTCCCGGCGTTGCCTTTCCCCGGATGTGGTATCAAGGGAGATTCAACGACCAGGCACTCGAGGAGGTTTTCTGACGTGGCACCCCAACCTTTTTTTTTTTTTTTTTTTTTTTTTCGTGGGGAAATGCCTACGCATACCCGCCCTCGCGGGGACGAGGCAGGTTAT
Organism: Teinopalpus imperialis; assembly: GCA_029286865.1. Taxonomy (NCBI): domain Eukaryota; kingdom Metazoa; phylum Arthropoda; class Insecta; order Lepidoptera; family Papilionidae; genus Teinopalpus; species Teinopalpus imperialis. The sequence continues at coordinate 72,981 of JAGSMU010000125.1, forward strand.
GTCGGACTCGCACCGACTAAAACCCACGGTGTTCCTTCTGCCCACCGAGTGCTGCGCATGCGGGTACGCTTACGCATTCGTCCGCGTGCGCAGCAGTGGCGGCTCGCTCTTGCGGGCCCCGGCCGTTGGTAACCTTTATGGAGAGCGCGCGGGAACACGGGGCGCGCTCTCACCTCGCTGACTCATTTTTGAGCTACGGACCTCCCCGGGTCTATAGCTCGAGTCGTATCAGGGCGGAATGGCGAGCGCATACGCTCTGCGTCTTCGCCCGATGCGGCGTCTGCGGACTGGATCCGAGGCGGCTGCCTCCGGACCTGCTCCGCCCTCTCCTTGGGTGGACATCACTGCCTCGCAGTAGATGCGCACTGCTGCCCATGCCTCTCGGCTGTCGACCATAGCGCGAACCACGGCCGACAGCGACAGGTCCTCTCCCACTACGGCACTGAGTGCCCGGCGCTGTTCCGCCCATCGAGGACACCTCTCCAGCGTGTGCTGGGCCGTGTCTTCGAGGCAGCCGTCGCAGTGATGACAGCCCTCGTTTGGCTCCCTTCCGATCAAGTGCAGGTACTTCCCGAAGCGTGGCACCCCAACCTAACCTAACCTAACCTTTTTTTTTTTTATTTTTTTTTTTTTAGCGTGGGGAAATGCCTACGCATGCCTCCCTCGCGGGGCAAAGGGCAGGTTATGTCGGACTCGCGCGCGACTAAAACCCACGGTGGTCGCCACCAACGCTCGCGAGGGTCGCGGGATCTCCGTAAGGAACGCAACCGCAACCCCCTGCGCTTCGCTGGGATAGCCCGTCCCGGGGGCGTACGTGAAGATCGCACCCCAGAACCCTCGCGGAACTATCACGACGACACGGTACCACGTCATTATAGTCGTCCTCCTCGGGGTCGCTAATGCTACGGACGATCGGGCCCCACTCGACCGTCCCAGCGACCCGAAAGGGCCCGTTGTTATGGTAGGGGAACGCACCAATGGGAGGGCCGTGAAGAGGCGCGCGAGCGCCGCGTCGGCGCCGATCTCCGAGCAGGATCGGTCCTCTCTCTATCCCGCTCGGCAGCCTCCTTTCCGGACCATTACGGTCTCGCAGAAGGAGGCTACGGCCCTCCACGCCGGTTCCCGCTCAGCATCGCCGACACGACTGCTGGCAGGGGACAGGTTCCATCCGATGTGGCCGACCACGGGCCGCGCTCGTCTTCCCACGCCGGGCAAGCTGCGAGCGTGTGCGATGCAAGGTCTCGGTCGTTGCCGCCACAGTGGAAGCAATTCGCCGTCGCCTCGCGACCGATCTTACACAGGTAATCACCGAAGCATCCATGCCCGGTGATCACCTGCGTAAGTCTGTAGGTGAGTCTTCCTCCTCGTCGCTGCATCCAGGCTTCGAAGACCGGCAGGAATGCTTCGACGACGCGTTTGCGCGCATACCGCTCCTCACCGAGCCGTGCTCGCCACGTCGCGAACGCCATACGTCGTTCCTGCCGTTTCACCACCTCGAGCGCCTCTTCTGGCTCGCCACCACCGCTTTGGCGTAGGACGCGAATTCGGTGATACACCCTCGCGTCCATGTCCGCCAGTATATCCAGAGGTGGAAAGCGAGCCAGGATTGTCGCCGCCTCAAACGATACCGTCCGGTATCCTCGTACGACCCGTATGGCCATCCTCCTCTGGACGCTGTAGATCTTAGTCCTACAGCGTCCCGGATGGCTCAACCTCTTCGCCCAGATGGGCGCCCCGTGGGCTACGGATCGTACGACCCCGGCATAGAGGCGGCGAACTTCCTCCTCGGTCCCCAGTTGGGCAGCAGTCTGTGCATAGCACCCGCTACCCTCTCGATCCGGGGACCAGGCGCTCGAAATGCTCTTCGAAGCCCCAGCGACTGTCAGAGTGAGGCCCAGGTACTTCATGTACCGCCCACTCTGACTTCAGACCCACCTACTCGGACGCACGAGTCGGGTGGTTCCCTGCTCCGCGGCAGTTTGTGGAACCATAGCGCCTCGGTCTTGTGAGGCTACCTCGATCCCCAACTCGTGGACTTTGGCGACGACGATTTCCGCCCCAAGCTCGGCGAGCTCCTTGGTCCTCGAAGGAGTCCCCGCTGGCGACCACCAACGTGTCGTCCGCATAGCGAACAACATTAACGCCAGCGGGGCTCGACTCGCAGAACAGAGTCGTAGGCGAGATTCCACAGCAACGGGCCTAACACAGACCCTGTGGAACCCCCGCACTTGATCTCCCTCCGGATCCTCGTACCGTCTCGGTCCATGTACAAGATGTACCTGTCGCGCAAGTAGTCCGCGATCACGCCGTGCAGGTAGGGGGGAACACCATGGTGTACGAGTGCCCCCCTAATCGCTTCCCAGGGCAGGGAGTTGAAGGCGTTGACGATGTCTAGGCTAATCGCCAACGCCACTCCACTTCCAGGACACAGCCTGCTCCGACAGGGGCGGACGCACATAACTGCGTCGACGGTGGAACGCTCCGTCGGAAACCGAACTGGTTATCGGCGAGATCGGGACCGACGCGCGACAGATGCCCGTTGAGACGGGTGGCAAGAATTCTCTCGAATAACTTGCCAGCCTCGTCCAACAGGCATATGGGACAGTACGCAGAGGGAGAATCTGCGACTCTGTCTGCCTTCTTCAAGAGGACCAGTCGGGCCTCTTTCAGGCCCTAGGGAACGAGGAGTTACGGAGGCAGCTGGTGAACAGCTGCCTCAACCTGCTCCCTAGGGTAGCCAGACTCAACACCCAGACCCGGCCGGGAATTCGGTCGGGTCCTGGCCTGGTGTTCCGACGCTCAAGCGGCTCACGGCTCGGTCCAGCTCTGCTCGGTCACCCCATCTCGTCTCTCCACTCCCACGAAGATTGGGGGTGTACTGAGGACTTGACCGGCCCACCGGAAAGAGCGAGCTGATCACTCCTTCCAAAGGGCTGGATCGAGTTTCCGTCACCGGGGGCATCAGGGACGGAGCTTACCTAGCACCATCCGATACGGACGCCCCCACGGATCCTCGTTGGAGTCCTCCAAAGGCTGTTCCCAGGACCGAGACCTGGCGTTGCAGATGGCTACCTGCAACGCCTTCGTGGCACCGCTCGATACGCCTCGTAGAGGTCTGGCTATTTCCTCACTTGGAGCTCGCCTTCGTCTCCTTCGGGCTCTGGTGTACTGGCGGCGTCTCCGTAAGCAGATCGCTCGGGCTCCGCGATCTCTGCCGACCACCAGTACACTGCCCGCGCTTGGGGCGACCGGACCGGGGCATCGACGCGTCACAAATACGCGTCATCATTATTTTGGAACAGTTAAACACATCCGGATCGGACGGAACCTCTTCGGCGCTTTCTGGCCATATCGCCACGTTGGCGGCGGCCCCGAAACAAGTCTCGGTCTAGCCGCTTGAGACACCAGCGTCGCGTGTGGCTGCCTTCTCGGTGGCTGGATTCGGCGTCGGGGCGGCGGATTGCAGATCGAACACAATATGGCGGTGGTCGGATGGCGTGACCACCTCCTCTGCAACCCGCCAGCCCGACAGCATGCGCATCGCAGCGGGAGTCGCCCATGTAAGGTCCACGACCGACTCCCCTGCCACCGCACGCACGTTCTTACGGACCCCGATTAGCCAATCGGAGGTCAATCCAGCCGCCACTCCATCACCGTCTCCCTCGGACTGTCTCTGGGATTCCCCCACGCCCTGGAATGGGCGTTGAAGTCTCCCAGGACAATCAACGGACGAGGGAGGCACCTGCGAATGCAAAGTGCCACCTCATCCAGGTACACCTCGTAGTCGGCGAGGGACCTCGCAGGAGGAACCTTAGCAGCCAACTATGGCCAGGGTGCCCCATTGCACTGCAACAAAGCCCTGACCCCTTCCCAATAGGGAGCAGGGTGGGACACCCTCACCACCCCCCCAGTAGATCGCCACGGAACCCAGCTCATCACCGAACCAGCGAGGGTGGTTCGGCAAGGCATAGGGCTCCGCCACTGCTGCCAGAGCAACCCCCACTCCGCAACTGTCTGCATAAATAAATGCTGAGCATTACGGCAGTGGTTTAGGTTGCTCTGGAGGACCTTTTGAGGGTGTGAAGAGGCCTATGAGACCTCCATTCCCGAGCTAGTGCTCGGGGTTGCGACGGAGTGCCGCCGGGACCGCTACGCTCGTGGAGGCAGGAAGATATCAGTCTCCCGCTCTTCTTTGACTTTGGGGCGCACCTCTTACCGTTCAGGCGATGGTTTGAGGACGCCCCAGATCCGAAGCACACAGCGGGCATTTGAGTGCAGGCGCTCTACACTCCTTGGCCCTGTGCCCGGTCTCTCCACACGCGTAGCAGCGCGTGCTCCAGTTCACTTGGTTGGGGCACCTACTGCCAACGTGCCCCTCTCCAGGCACCGGAAGCAATGCATGGGCCTGGGGCTCAATAACTGCACCCGAGCAGAACCCCAGCCCACGCAGACGCGCCCAGCGGCCACCAGTTTGCGCACCGCCGCATTAGGGCACCACGCAACATGTGCCCATACGCATTGGCATTCGGTGGACCTCTCCGACCTTGATGTCGTCCACCGAACACCCCAGCCTCAGCCACCGCTGCCGCGACCTCACTCGGGGTGACGGCATCGTCGAGGTCTCTCAGCCTAACGTCGCCCGATTTGATCGGGCGGTATCTGAACGTTCAGGTCTGAGAGAGACTCGCGCAGTTTTGCCGCCAGTTGGTCCGCCTTCGGGCTGCAGTCAGGACCAGAGATCTCCAGTAGAGACCTCCGGTCACTGCCCGTTTTGGCGGACCGTCTGGATACCAGGTCTGCCAGGCGTATTTTAGACTTGGCTACCTCCATCACCTTAGCATAAGTGATGGAGGAGCCAATCAACACAGTTACCGTCACGGCTGCTGTAGACGGGGTACGTATGGGCCTGTCTCCTTTTTTTCCGCTCTGCGGCGCGCCTTGGGTGGTAGTAGGCGCTCTGGGGGCGGCTTTCTGTAGGCCTTTGCATTTGGGCTGTTTGGCCCTCCGCGCTACCTGTGCCCAGGTGTTAGCGGGCACTTCCACCGACATTAAAGGCCTCGGTGCCGGTACTGGGGGTAGATCTGCCACCGGTGTATGGGCAGACTTCCCCTTAGCCTTCTTTTTGGCCTTTCGCGAGTGCGATGGGTCTAGCTGCACCAAATGCGGGGTTGGTGGCAGTACTGCACTCGTGGTAGGCTGTCCTTCGCGTACCCCCAATGGTGTGCGAATCACCCTGTCTGGGAAGGAGGCATGGCTTCCTGAGATTCCTCACGATTACGGAGGGCGCTGAGCTCCTCCGACAGCTTCCCCACCTTCGTCGAGAGCTCGGCGAGCTGCGAGCGCAACTCCGCGTTCTCGCGCTCGAGCTTCTCGACATTGGGGGGCTGGGAGACCCTCCGCGCCAACTCCAAGGTGGCCGCCTCGACCATCCTCGTCGCCACCCGCAGGCTATGGACAAATGTGCCTTTGAGGTTGCCGGACTTATCGGCAACCTTGTCCACCGCTAGCAACGAGGACCGGATGCAAGCACCCGGGTCCGTCACTGACTTGCCTTCCATATCCCGCTCAAGATCTTCGGGAGTAGGAAGGCCAGCCTTAGCCCTCGTCTTTGACTGAGCCACCGACGGGTCCCAGATGCATTCATCGTCCTGGGCGACCTCCGAGGCCGTGCCTGCGGCTGCGACAGCCTGAAACTTGTCGGCTATCATTGTCGCAGGCTTGGCTCTCCTCTTCCTCGATGTCCTTGCGGACACGTCGGATGTCGCGGATCTGAGCGACGTATCGGACCTTCCGCCATCGCTTTCCGCACACAAACTAGCAGGCGTGCTCGGGCGAACAAACCGCCCACGCCTGTCCCGCGCCGGGACCTCTGGTCCCCCCGACACGGCTCCTCCTTCGTTTTGGTCCCCTGATGGTAAGGGACCGGCGGTAGATGCATCTGCATCACCGCGCAGCAGTGGGTTGCCCCCCCCAGATACGACGGGGCTGCCCGGGCTAGGCCCGGGGATGGACTCTCCGGCATTGCCGGTACCACCCTGGGGTAGATTTTTCTTTCCAACTGCTCTCATGTTTTCCTTTGAAGGGTGAGGTCCCTATCCTCAGCTAACGGCTGGACTCCCCACCAACCATTCATCCCATCGGCACTGGAGACCTTAGGATTGGGGTTATTTTTTAGAGAGGCTTTCTTCCTCTTGGCTCCATGGCGCGTACGTCCATAGAGCCCCCGGGCCCTACTGGGCTTACGGGTTGTCCGGTGTCGGCTTTCGCCGAAGTGCGCCTGGCACAGCACCGCACGCGTTGCCTCCCCTGTTCCTTCACACAAGTGAAGGGTACTGGGAGCAACCTCAACCTAACCTAACCTAACCTAACCTAACCTAACCTTTTTTTTTTTTTTTTTTTTTTTTTTTAGCGTGGGGAAATGCCTACGCATACCCGCCCTCGCGGGGGCAAGGGTGGGTTATGTCGGACTCGCACCGACTAAAACCCCACGGTGGTCGCCACCAACGCTCGCGAGGGGTCGCGGGATCTCCGTTAGGAACGCAACCGCAACCCCCCTGCGCTTCGCTGGGATAGCCCGTCCGGGGCGTGCGTGAAGATCGCACCCCAGAACCCTCACGGAACTATCACGACGACACGGTACCACGTCGTGCCGTCGTCCTCCTCGGGTCACTCATACTGGACGGTCGGGCCCCACTCCGATCGTCAGCGACCCGTAGGGCCCCGTTTACGGTAGGGGATCACCGGGAAGGCCGTGACGAGGCGCGCGAACACCGCGTCGGCCCCGTCTCCGAGCAGGATCGGTCCTCTCTCTATCCCGTTCGGCAGCCTCCTTTCGGACCATAACGGTCTCGCAGAAGGAGGCTACGGCCCTCCACGCCGGTTCCCCGCGCAGCATCGCCGACACGACTGCTGGCAGGGACAGGTTCCGTCCTATGTGACCGACCAAGACCCGCCGCTCGGCTTCCCACGCCGGGCAAGCAGCGAGCGTGTGCGATGCGGAGTCTTGGTCGTTGCCGCCACAGTGGAAGCAATTCGCCGTCGCCTCGCGACCGATCTTACGCAGGTAATCACCGAAGCATCCATGCCCGGTGATCACCTGCGTAAGTCTGTAGGTGAGTCTTCCTCCTCGTCGCTGCATCCAGGCTTCGAAGACCGGCAGGAATGCTCCGACGACGCGTTTGCGCGCATACTGCTCCTCGCGGAGCCTTGCGCGCCACGTCGCGAATGCGATACGTCGTTCCTGCCGTTTTACCGCCTCGAGCGCCTCTTCCGGCTCGCCACCACCGCTCTGGCGTAGGACGCGAATCCGGTGATACACCCTCGCGTCCATGTCCGCCAGTATATCCAGAGGTGGAAAGCGAGCCAGGATCGTCGCCGCCTCAAACGATACCGTGCGGTATCCTCGTACGACCCGTATGGCCATCCTACGCTGGACGCTGTAGATCTTAGTTCTACAGCGTCGGATGGCCAGCCTCTTCGCCCAGATGGGCGCCCCGTACAAGGCTACGGATCGTACGACCCCAGCGTAGAGGCGGCGGACTTCCTCACTTGGTCCCCCGAGATTGGGCAGCAGTCTATGCATAGCACCCGCTACCCTCTCGATCCGGGGGACCAGGCGCTCGAAATGCTCTTCGAAGCCCCAGCGACTGTCCAGAGTGAGGCCCAGGTACTTCATGTACCGCCCCACTCTGACTTCAGACTCACCTACTCGGACGCACGAGTGGGGTGGTTCCCTGCTGCGCGGCAGCTTGTGGAACCATAGCGCCTCGGTCTTATGAGGCGCTACCTCCAGTCCCAACTCGTGGACTTTGGCGACGACGATTTCCGCCCCAAGCTCGGCGAGCTCCTTGGTCCTCTCGAAGGAGTCCCCGCTGGCGACCACCAACGTGTCGTCAGCATAACAGACGACATTAACGCCAGCGGGGAGCTCGACTCGCAGAACAGAGTCGTAGGCGAGATTCCACAGTAACGGGCCTAATACCGACCCCTGTGGAACCCCACACTGGATCTCCCTCCGGATCCTCGTACCGTCTCGGTCCATGTACAAGATGTACCTGTCGCGCAAGTAGTCCGCGATCACGCCTTGCAGGTAGGGGGGAACACCATGGTGTACGAGTCCCCCCCTAATCGCGTCCCAGGGCAGGGAGTTAAAGGCGTTGACGATGTCAATGTTTATCGCCAACGCCACTCCGCCCCGGGACACAGCCTGCTCCGACAGGGAGCGGACGCGCAGGACCGCGTCGATGGTTGAACGCTCCCGTCGGAAACCGAACTGGTTTTCGGCGAGATCGGGACCGACTTGCGACAGATGCCCGTTGAGACGGGCGGCAAGAATTCTCTCGAATAACTTGCCAGCCTCGTCCAACAGGCATATGGGACGGTACGCAGAGGGAGAATCTGCGACTCTGTCTGCCTTCTTCAAGAGGACCATTCGGGCCTCCTTCCAGGCCCTAGGGAACGAGGAGTTACGGAGGCAACTGGTGAACAGCTGCCTCAGCCTGTTCCCGAGGGTAGCCAGACTCAATACCCAGACCCGGCCGGGAATTCCGTCGGGTCCCGGCGCGGTGTTCCGGCCTCTCAAGCGGCCCACGGCTCGGTCCAGCTCCTGTGCGGTCACCCCCATTTCTTCACTCCAATGACACGAAGATTGGGGGTAGACTGAGGGACTTGACCGACCCTCCGGAAAGAGCGAGCTAATCACTCTTCCCAAGAGGGCCGGATCGAGAGTTTCCGTCACCGGGGCGTCCAAGGACGGAGCTTTCCTAGCACCATCCTGTACGGACGCCCCCACGGATCCTCGTTGAGTCCCTCCAGGAGCTCTCTCCAGGACCGAGACCTGGCGTTGCAGACAGCTGCCTGCAACGCCTTCGTGGCCGCTCGATACGCCTCGTAGAGTCTGGCTATCTCCTCACTCGGAGCTCGCCTTCGCCTCCTTCGGGCTCTGGTGTACTGGCGGCGGCTCCGCAAGCAGATCGCTCGCAGCTCCGCGATCTCTGCCGACCACCAGTACACCGCCCCGCGCTTGGGGCGACCGGTCCGGGGCATCGACGCGTCATCGTGTCCCGGAACCAGTTCGCTTCCACTTCCGGATCGGACGGAACCTCTTCGGCGCTTTCTGGCCATATTGCAACGTTGGCGGCGGCCCCGAGCAAGTCTCGGTCTAGCCGCTTGAGACACCAACGTCGCGTGTGACTGCCTTCTCGGCGGCTGGTGACAGCGTCGGGGCGGCGGATTGCAAGATCGAATAAAATATGGCGGTGGTCCGATAACGTGACCACCTCCTCTGCAACCCGCCAGCCCGACAACATGCGCATCGCAGCGGGAGTCGCCCATGTAAGATCCACGACCGACTCCCCCTGCCAGCGCACGCACGTGCTGCGGACCCCCGATTTGCCAATCGGAGGTCCAATCCAGCCGCCCATTCCATCACCGTCTCTCCCTTCGGACTGTCGCTGGGATTCCCCACGCCCTGGCGTGGGCGTTGAAATCTCCAGGACAATCGACGGACGAGGGAGGCACCTGCGAACGCAGAGTGCCACCTCGTCCAGGTACACCTCGTAGTCGGCGAGGGACCTCGCGGGAGAGACGTAGCAGCCAACTATGGCCAGGGTGCCCCATTGCACTGCAACGAAGCCCTGACCCTTCCCAATAGGGAGCAGGGTGGGACACCCTCTCCACCCCAGTAGATCGCTACGGAACCCAGCTCATCGCCGAACCAGTGAGGGTGGTCCGGCACGGCATAGGGCTCCGCCACTGCCAGAGCAACCCGGCACTCCGCAATGGTCTGCATAAACAAATGCTGAGCATTGCGGCAGTGGTTCAGGTTGCTCTGAAGGACCTGAGGGGTGCGAAGAGGCCTACGCGACCTCCATCCCGAGCTGGTGCCGGGGTTGCGGCTGGTGCCGCTGGGACTGCTGCTGCGCTTGTGGGGCAGGAGGAGATGGTTTTCTCCCGCTCTTCTTTGATGGTGGGGCGCACCTCTTACCAAGACGATGGTTAGAGGGCGGCCCAGGTCCAGCACAGTGGACATTTGAGTGCAAGAGCTTTGCACTCTCTGGCCCTGTGCCCGGTTTCCCCTAAGCGTAGCAGCGCGTGCTCCGGTTCGCCTGGTTAGGGCACCTGCTACCAACGTGCCCTTCTCCAGGCACCGGAAGCAGTGCATGGGCCTGGGATCTAAGAGCTCCACCCCAGCAGATCCCCAGCCCACGCGTACGCGCCAGCGGTCACCAATTTTCGCAGCGCCGCTGCGGGCACCGCACCCAGCACGTGCCCATACGCATGGGTGTTCGGTGGACCTCTCCGACCTTCACGTCGTCCACCGAACACCCTCCAGCCTCAGCCACCGCCGCCGCGACATCGCTCGGGCTGACGGCATCGTCAAGGTCCTTCACCCGAATGTCGCCCGACTTGACCGGGCGGCCACCCGGACGTCCATCTCGGAAAGGACCTCCCGCATTTTAGTCGCGAGACCATCCGCCCTCGAGCTGCAATCAGGACCGCTGATCTCCAATAGGAGACCACCGGTCACAGCCCGCTTTTGGCGAACAGTCTCAATGCCGATGTCCGCCAGCCTTATCTTCGACTTGGCTACCTCCATCACTTTTGCGTAAGTGGTGGAGGAGCCAGTCGGCAGCGTCACCGTCACGGCAGCCGTGGACGGAGTGCGTATGAGCTTCGCCTTTTTTGCTTTGGCCTTAGTGGCCGCAGGGGCCGCTGACTGCTGGGTCTTAGGATTTTTTTTGGCCTTTTTGGCCACCTGTGCCCACGACGTGGATGCCGGCACTTCCACCACCATCAGCGGCCTTGGTGTGGCCACCGGAGGCAGCTCAGCTACTGGAGGGTGGGAGGGTTTCGCCTTCTTTTTCCCCTTTGCCTGTAGGTGTTGTGTAGGCGACGGTTTTGTTTGCACCGGCTGTGGCAGCGGTTGCGAAGCACTCGCGGAAAGTTGCGACCGTACTCCCAAGGGTGGCCGAATTGCCCTCTCTGGGAAGATTTTCGCCTCGAAGGCAGCCAGCCTCGCCTCTATTAGAGTCCCCAAGCGCTCCATGAGCCCATCGTCCACGCTCCCGGACTTCGGAGCGCTAGGAGCTCGCTGAGTAGGAGGCATGGCTGCACGAGGTTCCCCACTCCTCCGGAGGGCGCTGAGCTCCTCAGACAGCTTTCCCACCTTTGTTGAGAGCTCGGACAGCTGCGAGCGGAGCTCAGCGTTCTCACGCTCTAGCCTCTCAACATTGGGGGGCTGGGAGACCCTCCGCGCCAGTTCCGCAGTGGCTGCCTCGACCATCCTGGCCGCCAACCGCAGGCTGTGCACAAATGTACCCTTAAGGTTGCCAGATTTATCGGCAACCTTGTCGACCGCCAGTAGATTGGCCCGGATGCAGGCATCCAAGTCCATGGTCGATTTGCCTTCCATCTCCCGACCCAAATCTGCGGGTTTTGGAAGGCTATCTTTCGCCCGCGTTTTGGCCTGGGCTACAGTAGGGTCCCAGATGCCTCCCTCTTCGTCAGCGACCAACTCCGTGTCCGTGCCTGAGGCTGCGACTGCCTGGAATTTGTCGGCCACGACAGTCGCAGGCTTGGCTCTCCTCTTCCTACTTGTCCTTGCGGACACCTCCGAGGTTGCGGATCTGAGTGAGGCATCCGATCTTCCGCCGTCACTCTCACCGCCCAAACTCACAGGCGTACTAGGGCGCGCAAAGCGGCCACGCCTGTCCCGTGCCGGGACTACTGGTCCCGCAGATAGTGCTCTTCCCTCCTGGCTCTGGTCCCTAGGTGTTGAGGGACCATCGACTGCTATTTCAGACTCAGCACTCTTAGCTAAGTCTCCTTCTCCCTCTAGGTTGTTTGAAAATTCCATAACAAATCCCACGAGTTAGGACGAAATAAAATGTCGGTCTCCGGGTGACGCCTATTCCAGAGACAAGGCTACATACTGTGGGGGTCGCCTGGTACCCACAGGTTTTTAAGACTTCGCTGTCTGGTTTTTATAGAGTGATCCTTCTCGCGGGCCGGCCAATTAAGGCAAGCCCTCCGCTCCGCTGCACTTCGACGTACCCCATAATCGTCAATGCTGGGGTCCTTGAAGAGAGTACAGCGGGTTACGGCGCGCTGGGAAAGCCGACGTAACTCCCCAGTTTTGGACGGTTGAATGCCCGGCGGCAGTGTGAGTGCACACCGAGCCCGTCCCTCCACTATGAGCATTAGGCACTGGAAACGATATATCGTCACCAGTTCCCAATACCCACCATCATTTGTTGCCTTTCCCCCGGATACTTTGATCAAGGAGAAATGCAACCTCCACCCGCACATTGGGCACTGAGGACGACGTATCGCCACCAGTTCCCAATGCATCTTCATTTTGTTGCCTTTCCCCCGGATACTTTGATCAAGAAGAAATGCAACCTCCACCCGCACATTGGCCACTGAGGACGACGTATCGCCACCAGTTCCCAATGCACACCCTCATTTTGTTGCCTTTCCCCCGGATACTTTGATCAAGGAGAAATGCAACCTCCACCCGCACATTGGGCACTGAGGACGACGTATCGTCACCAGTTCCCAATGAGCACCCTCATTTTGTTGCCTTTCCCCCTGATACAGAAATCAAGGAGAAATGCAACCTCCCACAACGCTCGACGGTTGAGTGCCCGGCGGCAGTAAAAACGCACACCGAGCCCGTCCCTCCACTATGAGCATTAGGCACTGGAAACGATATATCGTCGCCAGTTCCCAATACCCAATTATCATTTGTTGCCTTTCCCCGGATTCAGAAATCAGGAGAAATGCAACCTCCCACAACGCTCGACGGTTGAGTGCCCGGTGGCAGTAAAACGCACACCGAGCCCGTCCCTCCACTATGAGCATTAGGCACCGCCAACGACGTATCGCCACCAGTTCCCAATGCATCTTCATTTTGTTGCCTTTCCCCGGATACTTTGATCAAGGAGAAATGCAACCTCCACCCGCGCATTGGGCACTGAGGACGACGTATCGTCACCAGTACCCAATGCGCACCATCGTTCGGTTGCCTTTCCTCCGGATTTGGAAATCAAGAGGAAATGCAACCCCTGCCACTCCGCTGTGCCCTCCGCTTATCAGAGGGACACGCAGAGCAGCTATCCCCCCCTGTCAGAACATTCGCCACTGGCAACAACGTATCATCACCAGTGCCCAGGGTGCACCGTCCCGGCGTTGCCTTTCCCCCGGATACAATAGTATCAAAGGGAAATTCAACGACCAGGCACTCGAGGAGGTTTTCTGACGTGGCACCCCAACCTAACCTAACCTAACCTAACCTAACCTAACCTTTTTTTTTTTTTACATGGGGAAATGCCTACGCATACCCACCCCTGCGGGGGCAAGGATGGGTTATGTCGGACTCGCACCGACTAAAACCCCATGGTGTTCCACCATCGTCGCGTATGGCGGGGTCACGGGAACGCTTTCGCACACATCCGCGACCCCGCCTGCGCCGGCCGACCAGACGGCCCCTTCTCCGGGGGAGGACATCTCCCTCTCCACCCCTCCTGGCAGGGCGCGCCGGAACACGGACGCGCCTTCCATCTCGGCCTCCTCTTTAGGTGGGAAACGGACTCCCCCGAGTCCGCCCCCCAGAGGCCATGGGGGCCAGGAAAGCCCTAGCCCCTGCGGCGGATCTGGTGTTAGGCTCCGCCGCCAACCAGTGTTCGGCCTCGAAGGACAGGAGAGCGGCAGGATCAACCACACTCCACTGAACCCGCGGCCCCACCACGGCCGCATCAGCGGTGCGACCCCGCTTGAGTCGCGGAGGATAGGGAGATACACTACCCTCCTCCGCGACTCCGTCTCAGATGCGGAGGGTGGGGGCGACGATGCGCGGTACCGTTGCTAACAGTCCTCGCACCGCCACCCCATTCCCCGACTCCGCCTCGGCTGCGGATGGTGCGTAAGACGGCCTCACTCCGTCCATCCGCACCCCGCAGCCCACCGACACGCATCCAGGGCGGGCCCAGCTCCAGCCCGCCCGAGCGGTTCTCGGGCCGGCCTTAGAGCGCCTTAGGCCGGCCATTTGGGTTCCTCTTAGCTTCACCGTGGTTAACTCCACACCACGGTTACTAAGCCCCGCTACGACAAAGCGGGAACCCTTCGGGGAACCTAACCTAACCTAACCTTTTTTTTTTTTTACATGGGGAAATGCCTACGCATACCCACCTGCGGGGGCAAGGATGGGTTATGTCGGACTCGCACCGACTAAAACCCCATGGTGTTCCACCTTCGTCGCGTATGGCGGGGCCACGGGAACGCTTTCGCACACCTCCGCGACTCCGTCTCAGATGCGGAGGGTGGGGGCGACGATGCGCGGTACCGTTGCTAACAGTCCTCGCACCGCCACCCCATTCCCCGACTCCGCCTCGGCTGCGGATGGTGCGTAAGACGGCCTCACTCCGTCCATCCGCACCCCGCAGCCCACCGACACGCATCCAGGGCGGGCCCAGCTCCAGCCCGCCCGGGCAGCCTCCTCGGGCCGGCCTTAGAGCGCCTTAGGCCGGCCATTTGGGTTCCTCTTAGCTTCACCGTGGTTAACTCCACACCACGGTTACTAAGCCCCGCTACGACAAAGCGGGAACCCTTCGGGGAACCTAACCTAACCTAACCTTTTTTTTTTTTTTTTTTACATGGGGAAATGCCTACGCATACCCACCTGCGGGGGCAAGGATGGGTTATGTCGGACTCGCACCGACTAAAACCCCATGGTGTTCCACCTTCGTCGCGTATGGCGGGGCCACGGGAACGCTTTCGCACACCTCCGCGACCCGCCTGCGCTGGCCGGCAAGCCGGCCCCTCCTTCGGGGAGGACATCCCCTCTCCACCCCTCCTGGCAGGGCGCGCCGGAACACGGACGCGCCTTCCATCTCGGCCTCCTCTGTAGGTGGGAAACGGACTCCCCCGAGTCCGCCTCCCAGAGGCCATGGGGGCCAGGAAAGCACTAAGCAAACCCAGCCCCTGCGGTGGATCTGGTCTGCGGCTCCACCGCCGACCGATGTTCGGCCGCGGAGGACAGGAGAGCGGCAACGAAACACCGACACTCCTCTTCCCCGCGGCCCCACCACAGCCGCATCATGCGGTGCGACCCCGCTTGAGTCGCGGAGGATAGGAGAGCGGCAACGCAATACCGACACTCCTCTCCCTCCGCGACTCCGCCTCGGCTACTGAGGGCGGGAAGGCGGCCTCGCTCCGCCACTTCCGCCCCAGCAGTCCACCGACACGCTTCCGAGGCGAGCTCGTTACGAGCCCACCCGGAGCAGCCTCCTCGGGCCGGCCACCAGAGCGCCTTAGGCCGGCCATTTGGGTTCCTCTTAGCTTCACCGTGGGTGACCAAGCCACGGTTACTAAGCCCCCCCGCTACGACAAAGCGAGAACCCTTCGGGGGGGTTAACCTTTTTTTTTTTTTTTTTTCGTGGGGAAATGCCTACGCATACCCACCTGCGGGGGCAAGGGTGGGTTATGTCGGACTCGCACCGACTAAAACCCCACGGTGTTCCTTCGCTCCACCCAAGTACTGTGCATGCGGGTACGCTGTGAGCATTCTTCCGCTTGCACAGCGGGTGGCGGCCAGTTGTGTGGCCCCGGCAGACTTTGCCCTGTTTTGAGAGCGCGCGGGAACACCGGGCGCGCTCTCACCTCGCTGACTCATGTTGAGCGACAGACCTCCCCGTGTCCATCGCTCGAGTCGTAAGGGGGGAAATCGAGTACGCTTACGCTCTCACCTTTCCCCCCTGCGGCGGCTGTGGAGTGGTCCCAGGGTCGTGGGACGCTTCCTCCTCCATCGGCTGGCTGGTCGGTTGCCGAGGTGGCAACGGGCGGACTGGCCTTTTCCCGGCCTTGGAAGGCGCATTGCATGCCTTCCCCCCCATTCTGTGGTCCGCCGGTTTCTTTGCGGCGACGCACACGGCACAACACGGGGTAGCGGAGCACTGCGCCGCCTTGTGGCCAGGTTGACCACATCGACAGCACAACTCCCCCCGGTCGATCGGTGCGTCGCACTGAGCCCTCACGTGCCCCGCCTCGAAACAGCGGAAGCACCTAAGAGGTGAGGGCTCTACGAGCTTCACCTCGGCTGCCACCCATGAGACCATAAGGCGCCCGCTGGCGGCCACCTTTTTGGCGGCAGCCACGGGGCACCGGACCCAGGCCATCCCAAGGCCTGCGGGATACCGCAGGACCTCACTGCACTTTACATCCTCCTTGGGAGCTGACGAGACGACGATGCTAACTCCGCCTCCGCCTCTGCCCTCATCTCCGCTTCTTTAGCGGCCACCAACGCCATTTTGGCCTGTGCAAGGCCGACGTATTCCCCAGTTGTTGGAGGTCGCCCTCGACCCCTCTTGGCAGTCGCAACCATGCCCTGCCCGATCTTTCCCTCCTGACCCATCGCCAGACCAACATCAATCTCTGCGTCCTTAGAAGGACGTTTTCTTCCTGCTACACTCCTTCTCCCATCGAATGACTCTACGCTGAGCATAGAGTCGCTCGTGTCGTCGTCACTGTCTACCCTCACGTTTTTGTTTTTTAGATTACTCATAACTGTTCCCACGATTGTGGACGAAATATAAGGTCGACCCCCGGGTTACGCCTCTGGGGGAACAGGGCTGCAACCACTGCGTCCACGAACTGGGGCTGGAGACTCTGCGTCAGAGGGGGCGCCCACGGGCGAAGTTTCCCCCGCACCATGCGGTATGGGCGACCCCACGGATCACGGTTCAGAGTCTCCAGCAGCTCGTTTCTCGCCCCAGCCTTGGCCTCGCCAATGGCGATTTGAAGACGAAGCTTGGCCCTCCCGTAAGCGTCGCGCAACGATGACTCGGCCACATCGTCACGGCGTCTCCTCCGGCGTTGCCTCGTGTACTGGCGTCTCGCTACTACGCACGCAGTGCGCAGCACAGCGATGTCGGCGGACCACCAGTACACCTGCCTTTTCGGCGGTCGAGGCCCCAACCGTGGCATCGACGCATCGCAGACGCGAGTCATCGACGCGCGAAGCGCCACCGCTTCGTCTTCCACGCAGTGGTTGTTGCACCTCGGGGAAACCCACGATTCCACCAGGGAAGCCTCGATGAGAACTTCCCTGTCGAGGTGCTTGAGTGCCCATCGCGGGCCGTCGCCACGGACGACCGCTCGCCCGGATCGGACCGGAACCGCGTCGGAATCGGAGACGCTGAAGCGGATATACAAATGATCCGACAGCGTCTCCACACCGGACACGACTTCCCACCCGTGAACCCGGCGCGCCATGGATGTGCTGGCGAAGGACAGGTCCACAATGGAGCTCCCCTGGGGCCGAACGCATGTGGGTTCCGAACCACGGTTGAGCAGACAGAGTCCTACGGACAGTGCCCACCTCTCCAGGAACGTCCCCCGCGTATCGCTGGCAGAACAGCCCCAAACGATGTTCTTAGCGTTGAAGTCACCCATCACCAAAATAGGATGAGGGTGACTCCTGCCAATGAGCTCCGACCTCGCCCAAGAGTCCTCGAACTCGGGCGGCTTCTGCTGGGGGACAATAAATGCCAATAATGACTATCCCCCACCAGCGCCGCAACGAACCCGCGACCCTTCTCCACCCAATCAATGGGCGGGGCACCAGCAGTCGTCCGAGCAACTACCGCGACCAGTCCTCGTCGTCTCCCGCCCAGCCATCCCTATCTGGAACCAGGTAGGGTTCCGAAACGGCCACGTGGGTCAACCACTGTGCCATACTCTGAAAGAGCAGATCTTGTGCTCTAGCACGGTGGTTGACGTTCGCCTGAACTACGTTAAGGCCGTAGTTCATTGCGAGGCCGGTTTCGGATCCTCCTACATCGCCTCCACCTGTGGTTGCTGGCTGGCCGGTTGCTTCGGTGGCAACGTGCGAGCTGGCCTTTTCCCTCTCTTGGGAGGCGCGGTGCAGGCCCTTCCTCCCATCCTGTGGTCGGCCGGTTTTTGGCTGCGACACACAGCGCAACGCGGGTTGGCGGAACACTGCGCTGCCTTGTGGCCAGACTGACCACAGCAGGCACAGCTCCCCGGTCGACTGCGGCGTCGCACTGGGCCCTCACATGTCCCGACTCCAGGCAGCGGAAGCACCTCAGAGGTGTGGGCTCCACCAGCTTCGCCACGGCTGAGACCCACGAGATCATCAGCCTTCCGCCATCTGCAACCTTTTTGGCTGCCGCCACAGGACATCGGACCCAGGCCACCCCAAGTCCAGCCTGATCCCGTAGGATTTGGCTACATTTCACCACATCCTTGGGACAGCCACCGGCCTTCGCCACGGCTGTCACCACCTCCTCCAAAGTGGCGGAGTCATCCAGACCAGCAACTCTGACCTCCACTGTCTTAGCCGGTCTGGTTATCCGCACCCCTGCGGGGGCAAGGGTGGGTTATGTCGGACTTGCACCGACTAAAACCCCATGGTGTTCCACCTTCGTCGCGTATGGCGGGGTTACGGGAACGCTTTCGCACACCTCCGCGACCCCGCCTGCGCTGGCCGGCAAGCCGGCCCCTCCTCCGGGGGGAGGACATCCCCCTCTCCGCCCCTCCAGGCAGGGCGCGCCGGAACACGGACGCGCCCTCCAACTCGGCCTCCTCTGTGGGTGGGAAGCGGACTCCCCCGAGTCCGCCCCCCAGAGGCCATGGGGGCCAGAAAACCCAGCCCCAGCGGCGGATCTGGTGATAGGCTCCGCCGCCAGCCAATGTTCGGCCGCGGAGGACAGGAGAGCGGCAGGATCAACCACACTCCACTGAACCCGCGGCCCCACCACGGCCGCATCAGCGGTACGACCCCGCTTGAGTCGCGGAGGATAGGAGATACACTACCCTCCCTCCGCGACTCCGTCTCAGATGCGGAGGTGGGGGCGACGATGCGCGGTACCGCTGCTAACAGTCCCCGCACCGCCACCCCATTCCCCGACTCCGCCTCGGCTGCGGATGGTGCGTAAAGGCGGCCTCACTCCGTCCATCCGCACCCGCAGCCCACCGACACGCATCCAGGGCGGGCCCAGCTCCAGCCCGCCCGGGCGGCCTCCTCGGGCCGGCCTTAGAACGCCTTAGGCCGGCCATTTGGGTTCCTCTTAGCTTCACCGTGGTTAACTCCACACCACGGTTACTAAGCCCGCTACGACAAAGCGGGAACCCTTCGGGGAACCTAACCTAACCTTTTTTTTTTTTTGGCGTGGGGAAATGCCTACGCATACCCGCCCTCGCGGGGCAAGGCGGGTTATGTCGGACTTGCACCGACTAAAACCCACGGTGGTCGCCACCAACGCTCGCGAGGGGTCGCGGGATCTCCGTTAGGAACGCAACCGCAACCCCCTGCGCTTCGCTGGGATAGCCCGTCCGGGGGCGTGCGTGAAGATCGCACCCCAGAACCCTCACGGAACTATCACGACGACACGGTACCACGTCGTGCCGTCGTCCTCCTCAGGGTCGCTCATACTGGACGGTCAGGCCCCACTCCGATCGTCAGCGACCCGTAGGGCCCGTTTACGGTAGGGGATCACCGATAGGAGGGCCGTGACGAGGCGCGCGAGCGCCGCGTCGGCCCCGTCTCCGAGCAGGATCGGTCCTCTCTCTGTCCCGCTCGGCAGCCTCCTTTCGGACCATTACGGTCTCGCAGAAGGAGGCTACGGCCCTCCACGCCGATTCCCCGCGCAGCATCGCCGACACGACTGCTGGCAGGGACAGGTTCCGTCCGATGTGACCGACCAAGACCCGCCGCTCGGCTTCCCACGCCGGGCAAGCGGCGAGCGTGTGCGATGCGGAGTCTTGGTCGTTGCCGCCACAGTGGAAGCAATTCGCCGTCGCCTCGCGACCGATCTTACACAGGTAATCACCGAAGCATCCATGCCCGGTGATCACCTGCGTAAGTCTGTAGGTGAGTCTTCCTCCTCGTCGCTGCATCCAGGCTTCGAAGACCGGCAGGAATGCTTCGACGACGCGTTTGCGCGCATACCGCTCCCCACCGAGCCGTGCGCGCCACGTCGCGAACGCGATACGTCGTTCCTGCCGTTTCACCGCCTCGAGCGCCTCTTCTGGCTCGCCACCACCGCTCTGGCGTAGGACGCGAATTCGGTGATACACCCTCGCGTCCATGTCCGCCAGTATATCCAGAGGTGGAAAGCGAGCCAGGATTATCGCCGCCTCAAACGATACCGTCCGGTATCCTCGTACGACCGTATGGCCATCCTACGCTGGACGCTGTAGATCTTAGTCCTACAGCGTCGGATGGCCAACCTCTTCGCCAGACGGGCGCCCGTACAGGGCTACGGATCGTACGACCCCGGCATAGAGGCGGCGAACTTCCTCCCTCGGTCCCCCGAGATTGGGCAGCAGTCTGTGCATAGCACCCGCTACCCTCTCGATCCGGGGGACCAGGCGCTCGAACGCACAGCGCAACGCGGGTTGGCGGAGCACTGCGCTGCCTTGTGGCCAGACTGACCACAACGGAAGCACAGCTCCCCCCGGTCGACTGCGGCGTCGCACTGGGCCCTCACATGTCCCGACTCCATGCAGCGGAAA
This sequence comes from Teinopalpus imperialis, assembly GCA_029286865.1. NCBI lineage: Eukaryota > Metazoa > Arthropoda > Insecta > Lepidoptera > Papilionidae > Teinopalpus > Teinopalpus imperialis. The sequence continues at coordinate 93,516 of JAGSMU010000125.1, forward strand.
CACCTCAGAGGTGTGGGCACCACTAGCTTCGCCACGGCTGAGACCCACGAGATCATCAGCCTTCCGCCGTCGGCGACCTTTTTGGCTGCCGCCACGGGACATCGGACCCAGGCCACCCCAAGTCCTGCAGCATCCCGAAGGATCTGGCTGCACTTGACCGCCTCCTTGGAGCAGCCACCGGCCTTGGCCACAGCTGTCACCACCTCCTCCACAGTGGCGGAGTCATCCAGACCGGCAACTCTGACCTCCACTGTCTTTGCTGGTCTGGTTATCCGAACACCTTTGGATGCAAGCGCCTCCCTCAATTTATCGGCAAGGCCGTCCGCCCTGTCGCCGCTGTCTGCGCCGGGGATTTCGAACATACGCGCCCCCGTGGCGCATGTGCGGAACCGCAGGTCTGTTATCCCGAGGGAAGCGAGGTCGACTTTCTCTTCGCCTCGGTGATAACCTCCGCATAGGTAACACCTGCCGCCACCGCTTCAGGCGCCAGTGTCACCACGACAGCGGCCGATCTAGGAGTGGCAATCTTCGCTGGCCTCGGTGCAGGATTGCCAGGACTCTTGACGACCTTGCCGCCTTTGTTTCTGAGCCCCTTTCTTACCACCGTAGTCCACGGTTCCTCCATGGACTGAGGTGCTGGTGAAACAGAGATAGGGACTCTGTTACCTTCTCGCTCTCCTTAGCGGGCTTGCTCCGCTTTCCTTTCTCCTTCCCCTTATGCGGCCTTGGAGCCACAGAACCCCCAGCGACGACTGCCCGTTCGCTACTAGCCAAAATGGCAGGCGGCTTCGGGACAGCCGGGTGCCGGGGAGGTGAAGGACCGGCAGAGGCGGTAGGCACCGCACTCGCCCTCGCATCTGCCGCCAACGGAGGACGGAGGCGCTTTTCGGGGAGGAGGCGGTCCTCCAAAGCCGCGAATCTGGCGTTCATCATTGTCCCCACTTGACAGATGATTGAACGTACCAGATCCTCGTTGCCCTCAGCTGGAACCTAACCTTTTTTTTTTTTTTTTTTTTTTTGGGAAATGCCTACGCATACCCACCCCTGCGGGGGCAAGGATGGGTTATGTCGGACTCGCACCGACTAAAACCCCATGGTGTTCCACCTTCGTCGCGTATGGCGGGGTTACGGGAACGCTTTCGCACACCTCCGCGACCCCGCCTGCGCTGGCCGGCAAGCCGGCCCCTCCTTCGGGGGGAGGACATCCCCCTCTCCACCCCTCTCCTGCAAGGCACGCCGGAACACGGACGCGCCTTCCATCTCGGCCTCCTCTGTAGGTGGGAAACGGACTCCCCCGAGTCCGCCTCCCAGAGGCCATGGGGGCCAGGAAAGCACTAAGCCAGCCCAGCCCCCTGCGGCGGATCTGGTCTGCGGCTCCACCGCCGACCGATGTTCGGCCGCGGAGGACAGGGAGAGCGGCAACGAAACACCGACACTCCTCTTCCCCCGCGGCCCCACCACAGCCGCATCATGCGGTGCGACCCCCGCTTGAGTCGCGGAGGATAGGGAGAGCGGCAACGCAATACCGACACTCCTCTCCCTCCGCGACTCCACCTCGGCTACTGAGGGCGGGGAAGGCGGCCTCGCTCCGCCACTTCCGCCCCCAGCAGTCCACCGACACGCATCCGAGGTTAGCTCACAAAGAGCCCACCCGGAGCGGCCACCTCGGGCCGGCCTCAGAGCGCCTTAGGCCGGCCATTTGGGTTCCTCTTAGCTTCACCGTGGGTGACCAAGCCACGGTTACTAAGCCCCGCTACGACAAAGCGAGAACCCTTCGGGGAACCTAACCTTTTTTTTTTTTCGTGGGAAATGCCTGCGCATACCCGCCCTCGCGGGGGCAAGGGTGGGTTATGTCGGACTCGCACCGACTAAAACCCACGATGGTCGCCACCAACGCTCGCGAGGGGTCGCGGGATCTCCGTTAGGAACGCAACCGCAACCCCTGCGCTTCGCTGGGATAGCCCGTCCCGGGGGCGTGCGTGAAGATCGCACCCCAGAACCCTCACGGAACTATCACGACGACACGGTACCACGTCGTGCCGTCGTCCTCCTCGGGGTCGCTCATACTGGACGGTCGGAGCCCCCACTCCGATCGTCAGCGACCCGTAGAGACCCCACGTTTACGGTAGGGGATCACCGATAGGAGGGCCGTGACGAGGCGCGCGAGCGCCGCGTCAGCCCCGTCTCGGCAGGATCGGTCCTCTCTGTCCCGCTCGGCAGCCTCCTTTCGGACCATTACGGTCTCGCAGAAGGAGGCTACGGCCCTCCACGCCGATTCCCCGCGCAGCATCGCCGACACGACTGCTGGCAGGGACGGTTCCGTCGATGTGACCGACCAAGACCCGCCGCTCGGCTTCCCACGCCGGGCAAGCGGCGAGCGTGTGCGATGCGGAGTCTTGGTCGTTGCCGCCACAGTGGAAGCAATTCGCCGTCGCCTCGCGACCGATCCTACAGGTAATCACCGAAGCAACCGTGCCCGGTGATCACCTGCGTAAGTCTGTAGGTGAGTCTTCCTCCTCGTCGCTGCATCCAGGCTTCGAAGACCGGCAGGAATGCTCCGACGACGCGTTTGCGCGCATACTGCTCCTCGCGGAGCCTTGCGCGCCACGTCGCGAATGCGATACGTCGTTCCTGCCGTTTTACCGCCTCGAGCGCCTCTTCTGGCTCGCCACCACCGCTCTGGCGTAGGACGCGAATCCGGTGATACACCCTCGCGTCCATGTCCGCCAGTATATCCAGAGGTGGAATGCGAGCCAGGATCGTCGCCGCCTCAAACGATACCGTGCGGTATCCTCGTACGACCCGTATGGCCATCCTCCTCTGGACGCTGTAGATTTTCGTCCTACAGCGTCGGATGGCTCCAGCCTCTTCGCCAGATGGGCGCCCGTACAAGGCTACGGATCGTACGACCCCAGCGTAGAGGCGGCGGACTTCCTCACTCGGTCCCCCGAGATTGGGCAGCAGTCTGTGCATAGCACCCGCTACCCTCTCGATCCGGGGGACCAGGCGCTCGAAATGCTCTTCGAAGCCCCAGCGACTGTCCAGAGTGAGGCCTAGGTACTTCATGTACCGCCCCACTCTGACTTCAGACTCACCTACTCGGACGCACGAGTCGGGTGGTTCCCTGCTGCGCGGCAGCTTGTGGAACCATAGCGCCTCGGTCTTGTGAGGCGCTACCTCCAGTCAACTCGTGGACTTTGGCGACGACGATTTCCGCCCCAAGCTCGGCGAGCTCCTTGGTCCTCGAAGGAGTCCCCGCTGGCGACCACCAACGTGTCGTCAGCGCAACGAACGACATATACGCCAGCGGGAGCTCGACTCGCAGAACAGAGTCGTAGGCGAGATTCCACAGTAACGGGCCCAAAACCGACCCTGTGGAACCCCACACTGGATCTCCCTCCGGATCCTCGTACCGTCTCGGTCCATGTACAAGATGTACCTGTCGCGCAAGTAGTCCGCGATCACGCCTTGCAGGTAGGGGGGAACACCATGGTGTACGAGTCCCCCCCTAATCGCGTCCCAGGGCAGGGAGTTAAAGGCGTTGACGATGTCAAGACTTATCGCCAACGCCACTCCGCCCCGGGACACAGCCTGCTCCGACAGGGAGCGGACGCGCAGGACCGCGTCGATGGTTGAACGCTCCGTCGGAAACCGAACTGGTTTTCGGCGAGATCGGGACCGACACGCGACAGATGCCCGTTGAGACGGCCGGCAGGAATTCTCTCGAATAACTTGCCAGCCTCGTCCAACAGGCATATGGGACGGTACGCAGAAGGAAGAATCTGCGACTCTGTCTGCCTTCTTCAAGAGGACCATTCGGGCCTCCTTCCGGAGCCCTAGGGAACGAGGGTAACGGAGGCAGCTGGTGAACAGCTGCCTCAGCCTGTTCCCGAGGTAATGAGCTCAACACCCAGACCCGGCCGGGAATTCCGTCAGGTCCCGGCGCGGTGTTCCGGCCTCTCAAGCGGCCCACGGCTCGGTCCAGCTCCTGTGCGGTCACCCCATCTCGTCTCTCCACTCGCACGAAAATGGGGGTAGACTGGGGACTTGACCGGCCCTCCGGAAAAGAGCGAGCTAATCACTCTTGCCAAGAGGGCCGGATCGAGAAGTTCCGTCACCGGGGGCGTCCAAGGACGGAGCTTTCCTAGCACCATCCTGTACGGACGCCCCACGGATCCTCGTTGAGTCCCTCCAGGAGCTCTCAGGACCGAGACCTGGCGTTGCAGATAGCTGCCTGCAACGCCTTCGTGGCCGCTCGATACGCCTCGTAGAGTCTGGCTATCTCCTCACTCGGAGCTCGCCTTCGCCTCCTTCGGGCTCTGGTGTACTGGCGGCGGCTCCGCAAGCAGATCGCTCGCAGCTCCGCGATCTCTGCCGACCGCAGTACACCGCCCGCGCTTGGGGCGACCGGTCAGGGCATCGACGCGTCACAAATACGCGTCATCGTGTCGGAACCAGTTCGCTTCCACTTCCGGATCGGACGGAACCTCTTCGGCGCTTTCTGGCCATATTGCAGCGTTGGCGGCGGCCCCGAGCAAGTCTCGGTCTAGCCGCTTGAGACACCAACGTCGCGTGTGACTGCCTTCTCGGCGGCTGGTGACAGCGTCAGGGCGGCGGATTACCCAGATCAGATAAAATATGGCGGTGGTCGGATAACGTGACCACCTCCTCTGCAACCCGCCAACCCGACAACATGCGCATCGCAGCAGGAGTCGCCCATGTCAGATCCACGACCGACTCCCCTGCCACCGCACGCGTGCTTACGGACCCGATTTGCCAATCGGAGGTCAATCCAGCCGCCATTCCATCACCGTCTCTCCCTTCGGACTGTCGCTGCAGGATTCCCCGCCCTGGAGTGGGCGTTGAAGTCTCAGGACAATCGACGGACGAGGAGGCACCTGCGAACGCAGAGTGCCACCTCGTCCAGAGTACACCTCGTAGTCGGCGAGGACCTCGCGGGAGAGACGTAGCAGCCAACTATGGCCAGGGTGCCCCATTGCACTGCAACAAAGCCCTGACCCCTTCCCAATAGGGAGCAGGGTGGGACACCCTCTCCACCCCAGTAGATCGCTACGGAACCCAGCTCATCGCCGAACCAGTGAGGGTGGTCCGGCACGGCATAGGGCTCCGCCACTGCTGCCAGAGCAACCCGGCACTCCGCAATGGTCTGCATAAACAAATGCTGAGCATTGCGGCAGTGGTTCAGGTTGCTCTGAAGGACTGAGGGTGCGAAGGCCTACGCGACCTCCATTCCCGAGTTGGTGCTCGGGGTTGCGGCTAGTGCCGCCGGAACTGCCACGCTTGTGGAGGCAGGAGGACTCTCCTTGTCCTTCCTACCTCTCTTCTGTGGTGGGGCGCACCTCTTACCAAGACGATGGTTAGAGGGGCAGCCCAGGTCGAAGCACAGTGGACATTTGAGGCAGGAGCTCTGCACTCCTTGGCCCTGTGCCCGGTCTCCCACAAGCGTAGCAACGCGTGCTCCGATTTACCTGGTTAGGGCACCTACTGCCCACGTGTCCCTTTCCAGGCACCGGAAGCAGTGCATGGGCCTGGGTTCTAACTGCTCTGCCGAGCAGAACCCAGCCCACGCTTACGCGTCCGGCGGTCACCAACTTGTGCACCGCTGCCGCGGGGCACCGCACCCAGCACGTGCCCATACGCATGGGTGTTCGGTGGACCTCTCCGACCTTAACGTCGTCCACCGAACACCCTCCAGCCTTTGCCACAGCCGCTGCGACCTCGCTCGGGCTGACGGCATCGTCGAGGTCCTTCACCCGAATGTCGCCCGACTTGACCGGGCGGCCAATTCGGACATCCAGCTCTGAAAGGACCTCACGCATTTTTGCCGCGAGACTGTCCGCCCTCGAACTGCCCTCGGGACCGCTGATCTCCAAGAGGAGACCACCGGTCACAGCCCGTTTTTGGCGAACAGTCTCAATGCCGATGTCCGCCAGCCTTATCTTCGACTTGGCTACCTCCATCACTTTTGCATAAGTGGTGGAGGAGCCAGTCGGCAGCGTCACCGTCACGGCAGCTGTGGACGGTGTGCGTATGGGCTTCGCCGTTTTGGCTTTGCCTTGGTGGCCGCAGGGGCCGCTGCCTGTTGGGCCTTAGGCTTTTTGGCCTTCTTGGCCACCTGTGCCCACGATGTGCTTGCGGGCACGTCCTTTAGTGGCCTCGGTGTCACCACTGGAGGCAGCTCAGCCACCGGAGGGTGAGAGGGCTTCTTCTTCGTCCGCGAGTGCGACGGTGCCTCCTGCACCGGCTGCGGATTTAGTGGCACTACACTCGCGGAAGTTTGCCCCGGTCTCGCTTTCAGGGGAGGCCGGGTTGCCCTCTCCGGGAATACCCTTGCCTCGAAGGCAGCCAATCTTGCCTCTACAGGCGCTCCCAAGCGCTCCATCAGCCCTTCCTCTGCGTTCTTTGTCCTCCGGGCGCTAGGGGCCCGCTGAGGAGGAGGCATGGCTGCCTGATGTTCCCCTCGCATCCGGAGAGCGCCGAGCTCCTCCGAAAGCCTCCCACCTTCGTCGAGCTCGGCCAATTGCGAGCGAAGCTCAGCGTCTCCGCTCGAGCCTCTCGACGTTGGGGGGCTGGGCCACCCTCCGTGCCAGTTCCGATGTGGCCGCCTCCACAAATCGGGTCGCCATTCGTAGGCTGTGGACGAATGAGCCCTTGAGGTTGCCCGATTTGTCGGCAACCTTGTCCACCGCCAGCAAGGACGACCGGATGAAGGCATCCAGGTCCGTGGTCGACTTGGCCTCCATCTCCCGCTCCAGATCTGCGGGTTTTGGAAGGCCAGCCTTAGCCCTCGTCAAGCTCTGGGCCACCGTTGGATCCCAGATGCCATCCTCCTCGTCAGCGACCACCTCCGTGTCCGTACCTGAGACTGCGACTGCCTGAAATTTGTCGGCCACGACAGTCGCAGGCTTGGCTCTCCTCTTTCGGCTTGTCCTTGCGGACACCTCCGAGGTTGCGGACCTGAGTGAGGCATCGGATCTTCCGCCGTCACTCTCACCGCCCAAACTCACAGGCGTACTTGGACGCGCAAAGCGTCCACGCCTGTCCCGTGCCGGGGCTACTGGTCCCGCAGACACTGATCTACCCTCCTGGCTCTGGTCCCTAGATGTTGAGGGACCGTCGACTGCTATTACAGACTCAGCGCTTTTCGCTAAGTCTCCTTCTCTCTCTTGGTTTTTTGGTAATTCCATAATTATTCCCACGAGTTAGGACGAAATAAAATGTCGGTCTCCGGGTGACGCCTATTCCAGAGACAAGGCTACTTGCTGTGGGGGTCGCCTGGTACCCACAGGTTTTCAAGACTTCGCTGTCTGATTTTTTATAGAGGTTTACTCCTCGCGGGCCGGCCGGTTAAGGCAAGCCCTCCGCTCCGCTGCACTTCGACGTACCCCATAATCGTCAATGCTGGGGTCCTTGAAGAAAGTACAACGGGTTACGGCGCTGGGAAAGCCGACGTAACTCCCCAGTTTTGGACGGTTGAATGCCCGGCGGCAGTGTGAGTGCACACCAGGCCCGTCCCTCCACTATGAGCATTAGGCGCTGGAAACGATATATCGTCACCAGTTCCGAATACCCACCATCATTTGTTGCCTTTCCCCGGATACTTTGATCAAGGAGAAATGCAACCTCCACCCGCATTGGGCACTGAGAACGACGTATCGCCACCAGTTCCCAATGCACACCTTCATTTTGTTGCCTTTCCCCGGATACTTTGATCAGGAGAAATGCAACCTCCACCCGCGCATTGGGCACTGAGAACGACGTATCGCCACCAGTTCCCAATGCACACCCTCTTTTTGTTGCCTTTCCCCCGGATACAGAAATCAAGGAGAAATGCAACCTCCACCCGCACATTGGGCACTGAGGACGACGTATCGTCACCAGTTCCCAATGCGCACCCTCATTTGTTGCCTTTCCCCGGATACGAAATCAGGAGAAATGCAACCTCCCTCAACGCTCGACGGTTGAGTGCCCGGCGGCAGTAAAAACGCACACCGAGCCCGTCCCTCCACTATGAGCATTAGGCACTGGAAACGATATATCGTCGCCAGTTCCCAATACCCACCATCATTTGTTGCCTTTCCCCGGATGCAGAAATCAGGAGAAATGCAACCTCCTGACGCTCGACGGTTGAGTGCCCGGCGGCAGTAAAACGCACACCGAGCCCGTCCCTCCACTATGAGCATTAGGCACTGGAAACGATATATCGTCACCAGTTCGAATACCCACCATCATTTGTTGCCTTTCCCCGGATGCTTTGATCAAGGAGAAATGCAACCTCCACCCGCGCATTGGGCGCACAGGAACGACGTATCGCCATCAGTTCCCAATGCGCACCCTCATTTGTTGCCTTTCCCCGGATGCTTTGATCAGGAGAAATGCAACCTCCACCCGCATTGGGCACTGAGGACGACGTATCGTCACCAGTTCCCAATGCGCACCCTCATTTGTTGCCTTTCCCCGGATGCAGAAATCAAGGAGAAATGCAACCTCCACCCGCGCATTGGGCACTGGGGACGACGTATCGTCACCAGTTCCCAATGCGCACCATTTTGTTGCCTTTCCCCGGATGCAGAAATCAAGGAGAAATGCAACCTCCCTCAACGCTCGACGGTTGAGTGCCCGGCGGCAGTAAAACGCACACCAGGCCCGTCCCTCCACTATGAGCATTAGGCACTGGAAACGATATATCGTCGCCAGTTCCCAATACCCACCATCATTTGTTGCCTTTCCCCAGTTCAGAAATCAGGAGAAATGCAACCTCCTGACGCTCGACGGTTGAATGCCCGGTGGCAGTAAAACGCACACCGAGCCCGTCCCTCCACTATGAGCATTAGGCACTGGAAACGATATATCGTCACCAGTTCCCAATGCACCTTCATTTTGTTGCCTTTCCCCGGATACTTTGATCAAGGAGAAATGCAACCTCCACCGCGCATTGGGCACTGAGAACGACGTATCGCCATCAGTTCCCAATGCGCACCATCGTTCGGTTGCCTTTCCTCCGGATACGGAAATCAAGGAGAAATGCAACCTCCACCCGCGCATTGGGCACTGAGAACGACGTATCGCCACCAGTTCCCAATGCACACCTTCATTTTGTTGCCTTTCCCCGGATGCTTTGATCAAGGAGAAATGCAGCCTCCACCCGCGCATTGGGCGCACAGGGACGACGTATCGTCACCATTACCCAATGCGCACCATCGTTCGGTTGCCTTTCCTCCGGATACGGAAATCAAGGAGAAATGCAACCCCCTCTCACTCATAGTGCCCTCCGCTTATCAGAGGGACGCAGGCAGCTATCCCCTGTCAGAACATTCGCCACTGGCAACAACGTATCATCACCAGTACCCAGGGTGCACCGGCCCGGCGTTGCCTTTCCCCCGGATACAATAGTATCAAAGGGAAATTCAACGACCAGGCACTCGAGGAGGTTTTCTGACGTGGCACCCCGGGGGGGGGGAACCTAACCTAACCTAACCTAACCTAACCCTAACCACCTATATCTTTGTGTATTAGAGTCTTAAGCATTCCAAATTGGTTTTTTTTTTTTTTTTTGTTGTAGCATTTGTTCAGTGTAATCGTTAGACAGTCATCCTGCGCCGCATTTAGGCCATTTCTAGTCTAGTTGTAATCAGTTATTTTTAGTTTCATAATTACGTAATTTTATTCCATTTGTAAAAATTTTCATGTCTTCGTTTTTCGTGCTGATTTTGTAACCTAACCTAACCTAACCACCTTTATCTTTGTGTATTAGAGTCTTAAGCATTCCAAATTGGTTTTTTGTTGTAGCATTTGTTCAGTGTTATCGTTAGACAGTCATCCTGCGCCGCATTTAGGCCATTTCTAGTCTAGTTGTAATCAGTTATTTTTAGTTTCATAATTACGTAATTTTATTCCATTTGTAAAAATTTTCATTTCTTCGTTTTTCGTGCTGATTTTGTAACCTAACATAACCTAAACTAACCATCTTTATCTTTGTGTATTTGAGTCTTAAGCATTCCAAATTGGTTTTGTTGTAGCATTTGTTCAGTGTAATCGTTAGACAGTCATCCTGCGCCGCATTTAGGCCATTTCTAGTCTAGTTGTAATCAGTTATTTTTAGTTTCATAATTACGTAATTTTATTCCATTTGTAAAATTTTCATGTCTTCGTTTTCGTGCTGATTTTTAACCTATATTGCAAATGTCAAGGTCGTTAAACCATTAGACGACCTAACTAAAATTGATCCCAAGCACTCTAATTTGCTATAAAAAAAGTCAACTTCGCTCATCTTAGCAAACCTCTGCAGTCGAGAAATGATAACATTTTTAACTCCCTTAAAGCTAATTATAAATATATTATTGCTGATTTGACGGAGGTTGATTGGATGGCGTTATTTTCTCAATGTAGTGATGTGAATGCGATGGTTTCTTTATTTTATAATGTTATACGTAAAATTATTGATACGCGAGTGCCTAAACGACTCATAAATACCAACTCGAAGTTTCCAATATGGTTTAGCTATGCTTAATCATTTGGCTGAAAAAGATAAACTAAGATGAATGTTATGCTCTTTACAAAAAACCGTCGAATCAAATTTAATTAAAAATTCTAAAGCGTTTTGGTCATTCATAAAAAACAGAAGGAAAAATGAATCCAAGTACTCTTCCAAAATGCGTGGAGCAAATATTTCTGCCAACACGACTCCTGAAATAGCTAATCTTTTGCCAATTATCTTCAATTTATAAGTGTGATAACCTTAGACTATCCTGTAAGATTAAATGGCGTTAATAATCTATCGTTTATTCGCCTCACGGAATCTGATATTACAAAAGGCGCCAGGAATTCCTCCACTATTCCTCGTAATGTTATTTAAGGTGTCACACAATGTTGTCAGCTGCAGCGACATTATTCAACAAATTTCCGTATCCGTCCCCACAGTAAGTCCCAGAAAGCCAATAAAAAATATCTTACATGTTAAATTTGCGAGAACTAACCTCGATCGCAATAGTCCCTTGTCCGTATATTTAACGAATATAACTCCATTAACAACTCGGATGTCGATATATTCTAGGATGGTTTGACCACATTTAAAAATAAATTGTTTAAATTAGTAAATATATAACAAGTAGTATTATAAATGTGTCTGATGTAATCTGCACGTGCCTTGTATTGGCATGCGTATGTAAAACGTAATAATAACTTATTGTTTTTTTAAATTGTATTATAACATATGTATGCTGTTGTCCGTGTTGGCGTGATGTCCTAATAAATAAACAAAAACTACATCAGACAATGGGTTCCGTGAAAAACAAGAACCCATAAAACAGTTTCAGCTTATGCGCGATTTACCAGAAACTAGGGTAAATCCCGAACATTCTTTTTACCATTGTGGCGTTGATTATACGGGATTTATCGAAGTGAAGGCCAATAAAGGCCGCGGTGTAAAAACCTGCAAGGGGTTATATAGCAATTTTTATTTGTATGGTTACAAAGGCGGTTCACGTAGAACTTGTATCGAATCTTACCAGCTCAGCCTTTGCGGCTCTTCAGAGGATGGCAGCTGGAAGAGGGGCTCCCAGACATCGATACAGCGATAACGGAACCAATTTTATATCGGAGCTAATAGGCTGATTCAAGGAGAGTTTAACCATCTTCTTCAGCTATATTCCAGCAGTAGATTTTTAAGTGAGGTTATTGAGTTGGGCATCGAGGGGCACTTTAATGCGCCGTCTTGGCCGAACGCGGGAGGACTTTGGGAGAGAGCCGTTCGAAGCCTTAAACACCATCTCAGGTGTGTCATACGTCATCAAAGCTGACTAATGAGGAATATAGTTTTTAGACCGTTTATCAAAGTTGGAAGCTTGTCTAACTAGTCGTCCTCTCTGTGCATTGGCAGAAGACCCTGAAGATATCGATTTTCAACCCCTGCCCATTTCTTGTCTGGACTAACTATAATACAAACGGAAAAGGACGCCAGAACCAGGTTGTATTTAATATCTAAATTATTTCAAGACTTATGGAAGAGATGGAAAATAGAATATTTCACAATGCCTTCTGCTAGAAACAATTGGAAGGAAGTAAAAAATAACATACAGGTCGGTTGTGATTTATAAGGAATTCATCCCACCAGGAAAATGCTCTATGGGACGTGTCTGTAACACGCATCCCGGAGATGTTCGGTTAGTAGAAGGTTTAGTTCGGGTTGTTACATTAAAAACCAAAAACGTCAACGTGAAGAGACCCATTGTAAAATTATTAGTTTGACCAATAAGCAACCAGATATAAAGCATACTAAACCGTCAGAGAAGAATGAGAAACCAGAAGAGAAGAAAGAAAGAATAAAGAGGAGAAAACAAAAAAAAAGGTGGGCATTCCTTAGTGTAATTACTGCAATAGCATTTTTAATGACGTCATTATTACCTTTCTATGTGAACCAACATACTATTAAAGAATTACCAACTAACCAAACCTTATATTTAGATGCCATAACCAATGTTCAGCTTATCACAGACAAGTGGACGTTAATTTTTTATTACGAAATGGAACCATTTTGAGATGGCCTAAAATCATATGTAAAAATTTCGGCATATTTAGATAAACTGTGTACTATTATTAAGAATCAATCCCATTGTCACATGATAACTACAACTGCATAACGAGTTCGAAGAACTTGAATGCTACAATGAACTTTTATTAAGTCATCACTTTAACATTCACGCCAGACGTCATAGGCGCCGCAGAGGTCTTATCAATGGCGTAGAGTATCTCGCAAATGATTTATTCGGGATATTTGACTCTCGTTTCGCAGAACATTATACTAGAGATATTGAAACTATTAGAAGAAATGAAAAACATCTCTCTGATTTATGTAGGAACAAACATCGGTCGCTGAAGCGGGGTTTAGCTTTATG